>PVKM010006598.1:21342-43902 GCA_004027735.1 Carollia perspicillata | reverse complement strand
AAGGAGAAGGAGAGAAATATCTTTTATCTCTTTTATCTCTTGTCATAAGAATCTTAGAAGGTCACTAATATCACCATGAGGATCCCACCTCATAACTTCATCTAAACCTAATGACAGTCCATCATAAGAATACTAATGTCCCTGAAAGAGTTGGCTACTGGAATAGTAGTCACATAGGTATTTCCTCCTTACTTCCTCTTCCTGGGTATGCAGTCGCCCAGTGAAATTTCCTAGCTATTTGTGCTGGGTTACTGCACCAGGTCATGTTCTTTGTGGAGCGGTTACTGGCGTCTAATAAGTGACTGCATCAATGTGATACCTACAGTATCCATGGGCTGGTAGGTACCCAAAGTCCTCTTTCACTATGGCAGTCAAAGGCTCAAAAATGGCAGTGATTATATTGTCTAACAGAACTTCTATGCATGTTTGGAGAGGCAATTTTTTGTAGTTTGTTGTACTTCTTCTTGGTTTGAATCACTGTTGAGGTTTTCATAGAAATTGGAAGCTGGATTGGTGTAATGGAGAAAGCACAACTTTATGTCAGTGCTTAAAATCTGAAAAATCTGGTTCTGTGTTTAGGGTTTACATATACAGTTTGTAGCTATTAGAAAAATACTTCACTTTAATCAAGTACAGTTCCCCCATTTCTCAACGGTGGCTGAATGTTTCTTTTTAAGATCAAATGGGATACACAGTCACATGTTGCATAGCAACATTTTGCTCAACATTTTGGTCAACAGTGTTCCAGTTAATGACAATGTGCGTATACAGTGGTCCCATGTGATTATAATGGAGCTGAAGGATCCCTATTTCCTAGCGACATTGTACTTGTCATGGCACAATTCACTACTCACACAGTTGTGGTGATGCTGGTATAAACCAACCAACTGTGCTGCCAGTCACATAAAATATAGCACATAAAATTATGCAGAGTACATAATTCTTGGTAATGGTAATAAAGGACTATTTACTGATCTAAGTATTTATTATACCATACTTTTTATTGTTATTTTAGAGTGTACATTTTCTCCTTATTAAAAAAAGTTTTCTATCAAACAGTATGCTGCATTATGCTGGCAGCAACCTCATATTTCTGGTGTTTACCACGTCTGTTAATTGCATTATTTTCTCTGTGTTTTGTGCAGTAATATGCTGTACAAGCTTGTAGCCTTGGAGCAATAGGCTAAACTGTATAGTCTAGGAGTGTTTTAGGCTATACCATTTAAGTTTGTGTAATTGCAGTCTGTGATGTTTGCGCAATGATGAAATTGCCTAATGATACATTTCTCAGAACGTATTCTCATCCTTAAGGGGTGCATGGATATATAGATGTATGAAATTGAGGCGGGAAAGAGCTGACTATGACAAAAGACAAAGTTCCTGCTAAATAACTCGTGTACATCAGACCCCATGCTACTGTAGGCAAGTCACTCACTCTCCATGGGACCATAATGCAGAATTTCAATTCATTTTTATTCAATGTACATTCATTCACAGCATACCTGGACTTTTTGAGGACACTTCACTTAAATAGGAGCTCTACCTTATGTCAAGGCATAATTGTACCAGGAAGTCTTTTGAGCTAATTAGTCATTTTGAATCCTATACAAATTATTTTACTGAAGTCTTGAAAAAAGAAAAGCCCTAAAAGTATTCCACCTAGGTTGGGGCTATGTAGGACTAGTCGGCTAAGATATATGCAGATATTTCTAATGTATGTACTTACCTTTGTAAGCAAAGGGAAAACAGCTCTAAATCTGTCCTTCACTTAGACCTCCTTGTTCCCAGTCTCAAGAGACCATGGCTCAAGAAGCTTTATTTAGAGTCATTATCTTGGGTAGATGGGATGAGTCAGCTTTATTTCCACATCACATATCACAGTTGTGCTGTGGCCAAAGGAAGGGAGCATACAGCCTCTAGGATGACCCCTACTTATCTTTGCCTACTGGTGTCCACGTCCTAACTTAAACTCCCTTGCAGTGAGTGAAAGCCGTGACTTGTTTCTAACCAATAGACTATGGCAGAAGGATGCGTGGACAAGGACAATAGTTTGGTGATTGCTGGGGGGAAGGAGGGATAAGGGGACTAAATGGTAATGGAGGAAAAAAAGGAAAAATACAGTAAAGATCAAGTAAAAAATAAAATTATAAATTTTATAAACTATAAAAAAATATGGCAAAGGCAATAGTCGTCACTCCTGGGATTATTATAAAAGAATCTGTTTTCCTAGTAGTCTTGCTCTATAGACTCTCCCTGGGTGGATTTGAAGAAGTCATCAGCCATGGTGTGTGGTCCATGTAGCAAGAATCTGGGTACAGCTTCTAGGAGAGAGACTGACTTCCAGTTGACAACCAGGAAAAAGGAAATGGATTCTGCCAACAGCTTGAGTGAGCGTGGGTGGACTATTCCTTAGCTGAGGCTTCAGAGGAGACCACAGTTCCAGCTGACACCATAGTTACCACTTTGGGAGGCCCAGAGCAGAGCAGCCTGCTACGATGTGCCTGGACTCTTCATCCAAAGAAATGGGTAATAAATATGTATTGTTTTCAGCTAAATTCACAGAATTTGTTGCCCAGCAATAGATCACTAATACAAGAGGATAGGTATTCTATTTTATGCAATTTGCTATATAGCTGTTTATAATTGGAAAAATACATTCTGAAAACTTTTTCAGTGATTTTGAGTTACTTTATTTTTAGTGTAAGAAGGAAAGAAGGCAAAAAGCAGTATCTTGGCAAATATTATAAGTCACACCTGAAGTACTATGCTGTTAAATTTGCTCTAAGCCTTTAAGTGTGCAAAAACAGTTGTGAACTTTGAAAAATATGTTTTCTTCCCTATGTTTGTAACCTGATACACTAACATTTGGGGTTTGGAGGGAAAGGAGACACTATTAAATGTTCATTGATGAGTATTACATTGATTGTGTATGACAATTTCCTTTTAGCAAAACATAGTGCATGCATTCAAGCATTTTGAACTTTATTTAATATTTTTGCCTGAAGATATTATTACTGATGCTTTTAGTTTGCTAATGGACAGATGGGCCAAAAATAGATGATTTGGCAAAAATCTGGGCTCTGGGGGCCTCATGAATTAGGCGTTGCACTTGTACATCCTCAAAGAGCTTCCACAGGCAGGAACTTGCCTTTCTAGTCAATGAGTTCCAGTGTTCTCCTGGGCTAAGACCCAGAGAAAAGAAACTCATGCCCAAACTCTGAAGTTTAATGAGCCAGTCATGCAACAACAAGGAGAACTAGCTCCTCAGAGGCTGAGATGATTTCTACTTCACAGCACAAAGCCACTTGATAAGAACACATAAAAAATTGCTTTTGCTGTTTTTAAGAGAATGCATAGAACTTATCAGAAAAGGAAACGTGGGCTCAAACTCACAGAATGTTTTTTTATTTTAAATAGTATATCAGTGATTATAACCATTTGCCAATAGCCATGATCTATCTGATCAATAACCAATACTGGTGTATTCTTATTCAAATATTGTTAACCTTAAAATGTGGGATATTGCGTTTGGCATTACCATAGGAAATCTTTGAGTACTAGGTCTAAACTAATGTTTCTCAGCTGTGGCTGTACACTGGAATCTCCTGGAGCTTTAAAAATTTCAATGCCTAGGCCATACTACAGAATTACATCAGAATCTCTGGGGCTGGGTTGAAGTCATCGGTGATTTTTAAATTTCTCCAGGTGATTTGCAAGGTTAAGCTAGTGCTGAGAATTACAGGGACTTTAGTTTATATTTTATAAAAACTTCCTATTGTCACAGATTTGATGAGTTGAGTGAAACTGTAACTCAGGTAAAAACCAGGAAACCACACAAAGAAACCAGCGCTATTAAAGAACAAAACAACAGCGATGACTACAAACCATTTTTCCTAAAGGTGTATTTTCTCTTTTATCAGACAGTCACTGTGCACTTTTTTTTGGCATACACTCTACTGATAGCTTGTATTTAAAAACAATGACCATACAGAATTTTGGCCATACAGAATTTTTAATCTGGTGTCTGATATAGATAAATTACTAATTACTATTTCAATAGTAGAAATATTATCCAATAATGCATACAGGATTAGATAAGCATAGAGAGGAGAGGAATAGAATTTAGATAAGGCTAAGGTATGTAAAAGCTTATTGAATGAGTTGATACTTGATTTGAGTCTCAGATGAAAGGAGATTGACTTAGATGAAAAAGCAGTGGAAAAGCACTGGAACAGCATATGTGAAGGCACGACAAGGTAAAACTCACTCCCGGGAGGCTGAATAACGTCTTTCTCCCATCCTGTAAAATGTCCGTACTGTAATCTCCAGAGCCTGTGAATATATTCTGTTACATGGCAAGGGGAAATTAAAGTTGCAGATGAAATTAAGTTTATTAATCACTTTAAGATAAAGAGATTATCACAGGTTGTACAGATAAGCCCAATGTAACCACCTTCAGAGTGGAAGAGGGAGAAATAAAGGAGGATAGTCAGAGAGAAATATGAAACTTCCATACTGTTGACTTTGACGATGGAGAAGTGTTTAGGAACCGAGGAATGCAGGTGATCTCTAGAAGCTCAAAAAGGCAAGGTAACTGACTTTCCTCTAGAGCCGCCAGAAGAAATGCAGCCTTGCCAATACTTTGGGTTTAGAATTCTGACCTAAAGAACTATGCAATAATAAGTTTATGCTCTTTTAAGCTACCCAGTCTTGGTAATTTGCTCTAGCAACAATAGGAAGCTAATACAGTCCCTTGCAAGGAACTGCAAGTGGAGGTACATTTGGTATACAGTTTCAGGGAGCCACTGAGGGACTTCAGCAGGGGAAGAGATGAAGGAGGACTATATTCTAGAAAACCCTTAACTGTAGCAGTGTTAACAACGGTTTGACAGAGGATCGGCTGCAGGAGGGAGCAGGTTATAAGTGGAGAGGTTAGAAAGGAGGCTAATGCAATAATGTGAGTAAGACTAATAATAAAAAGAAATATTAATAGCTGATTTTTATTGAGGACATGTTTATTTATAGCCCTGCACTTTAAACTTTAATTTCTAATCTTTAATTCTTAAACAAACTGTCAAAGGAAATGTTGATAGCCATATTTTATAAGTGAGGAGAGAAAGGCTCAAAGAGTTTAATAAAGTTGCCTGAGAATATGCAGCTCATTAGTGAGGAACTTGGTATGGAAGCATGTCTGTTGACCTCAAAGCCCATGAACTTGCCATTATATCGTTCTCCTGAAAACAAAGACAGATAGCACCTAACCTATGAAAAGTGTTAGAAATCAGGATCTTCGGAAACTGCTCTCAGTACTAGGGAAGTTTTGAAGGTTTTGGAATAATAATTAAGTTCAAGATAATAAACCTTACTCATGAAAGAAGAATTGGTTACATGTGGACTTTGTTTCCTGTAAAACACTCAAACCTTTTACAGCTGTGCCAATAACTTTTAACGAGGGTATATTTGCTGCCATTGTGCATCCATCCTGGTTAGTGCTGTCTGATGGGTAAGGATTGAGCTGCTAGAACTCAGTGCAGAGAGGGTATAAGCGTCAGCAATAGGCAATTGGTGGAGTACAACACCGAGCCAAAATCAAGAAAGATGGCTTGCTTTCTGGGAACATGTAAGAACTTCCCCACTGGATGATAAAAGGATCACGGTCAGGGAAGTTCACAGTTCTACTCAAACACCTGCATAATTATAAAGGATGCTGGAGTGTATAGTAATGAACTTCACTTATTTACGGTGTCATAAAAAAATTCTAACATTTAAATTGTTCAGAAATCTTGAAAAGGCTGAGGGTGACTGGCCTACACTTTGCTCATTTCTGTGTCCTCAGTGACTAACAGGAACTGTGTTGAGGATTTGTTGACTTGATTGAACACATAATACAATACACTTTTTGGAATAATGTTAATAGTTTTGGTTCTATGCTGCTGCTAAGATCTTAGCTCTAATCAATGATAGCTTTAATCCATTTGTTAATGATATCTAAGGAATATCTAAATTCTTTGGTTATACTATTAATTCATAATGAAGATAGTCTGAAGTAAGAGTAGCTTTGATTGGGCTAGAATATTTTCTTTGAGAGTTCCAGGAGATTGTAACTAAATTAGATTTGTTTTAATGGGAGATGGTGTATGCTAGTTCTATGATATTTAGGTTGAGTGTGCTTTGGCTCAGAAAGCCAAAATGGTGCATATGTTTTCTACAGGCTCATGTAAAGAGTTAAAAACACACATTTGAAGGGAGACACAGGGGTGGATAGACTTCATTCTTATGTTCTCAAAATTGAACAAAGAAAATGTTAAGATAGTCTGAGAGATGCAAGGTCCCTAGAAGATACAAGGAGAGTGAAATCGATGAGCAGACTCACAAAGTGCAGAGCAGAGCAAAACAATGCACGCCGAGAAGCAGAGAAGCTGTCAATAGGTCAGAGGTTTGGTGGTGCTGAGTTAGAGAGATATGGCAGACTAGTGAGATGGAGAAATTCTGCTCACTGATTACACGGGTCAATAAAGGCAGGCCTCTGAAATACTTCCTTCTGCATAGTATCATAATACGTCTCTCCAAAACAGGGCTCCCTTCAATTACGAGACTGTTCCTCTTTTAGGTATTTTATAATCAAGCTTAGTTTCTGCAGAACCCTCTGTGTACAGGCTTTCAAGGGTTAGGTATGCATCAGGAGTTTGTTAAATGCTGAGGTTAACTGAATGCTGTTGTTACTGACATTTGGGGAAATTGGATACACTTCCACCGGTTTTAGGAGGTCTTTTAGTTCAGGGGACCCCTAGTGCTGGCTTAGATGATGAGTTGGAATCATACTGAAAGACATATAAAATATAGCTTTGCAGTTCCCTCCCTTGGAGATTCTGATTCAATGTATTTGAGGGTACACAAGTGTCTGTATTTTTATAAGTGCCTTAAAGGGATATAGTGCAGGGGTTGCTAATTTACTCCTGAAAGGGCCAGATAGTAAGTATTTCAGACTTTGTGGGCCATGTTGTCTCTGTTACAACCACCAAACTCTTCTACTGTAGCATGAAAGTAAACTTAGGCAACACAAAGGAGCATGGCTATGTTTCGATAAAACTTTATTTGTAAAACAGGCAGTAGAGTCCTAAAAAACCCCTATAGAATTATCATATGATCTAGAATTTTCTTCCTAGGTACATACCCTAAAGAATCAAAAGTAGGGACTCGGACAGATACTTGTACACCATCATTCATAGCAGCAATCTTCACAACGGCCAAAAAGTAGTAGCAACACAAGCATCTATCAATAAATGGATAAGCAAAATGTGGTATATACATAAAATTGAATATTATTCAGCCTTGGAAAAAGAATGAAATTTTGACACATGCTATAGCATGGATGAACCTTGAGGGCATCATGCTAAGTGAAATAAGCCAGACAAATACTCTATGATTCCACTTACATGCAGTCCCTGAAGTAGTCAGATTCATGGAGAAAGAATTGTGGTTACCAGGGGTTGGAGAAGAGGGAAATATGTAGCTACTGTTTCATAGGGATGGAGTTTCAACTTGAGACGGTGCGAAAGTGCTGGAGATAGCTACTGATGATGGCTGCACAACAACGTGAATGCTCCTAATGCTCCTTAATGTGCACTGAAGAAGGTTGAATGGTGAGCTTTTTGTTATGTATATTTTAATACAATAAAAAGAAATTTAAAATATGTAATTGAGAAGCAGGAAAACAAAAAACAAAACAACAAACAGATGGCAGGAGGCAAGACTTTGACTCATGGCTGTAATTCACCAACCTCTGGTCTCTAGTGCAGCCAGGCAGGTTATCACCAGCAATAGTTCGTTTCCTCTTGGAGTTTGACGAACAGCCAAACCAACCCTCATGTTCTCTGATTTGAAATTATTTTCAGAAATGGACATTTCTGGTGTCACACAATCTTTTAAAACTTCTGTGGAAAATGAGGTCATGTTTAGATGAAATTCCACTTTGCATTACTGTGATCCACTCTAGTGCTCCAAAATCTACCTGCCACTAAATACTTGATAAGGTTTTCCACGAGGAAATATTACAAATGCATCACTAGCTCACACATGGTTTTTAATTTCTTTTTGTCTCTGTTTCTTCCTCCTTGGTACTTGTGTCAGTGAAATTGCTTCTCTCCCCATGAAGAGGAAACGAGACAGAAGTTTGGGAAGTAAAGTGGCAGTCCTCTCCCATCTACCGGCATAAATGCACGGGGACCTTGGTGATGAGTGTTATCCCCACGAAAGCTATTGATTTACTCATCTTTTCCCAATTATCATTTACAAATCAATCTTTAGCAAAGTGCCCATTGAGTTATGAATTTAGAATTAGTGAATGAATACAAATTGATGAAGATGTGTTATTTATAAAGGGATGACCTATTCTTTTTATATATAACACTGGAATAGTATTTAACACGAGCCAATCACAGAGGTTTTATCTATATAAATTTTGTTAATTCAGAAATAATTTTGTACATGAAGAACTGAAATAAGAGTGAGAGGACATACAAAGGATATTCTTTGACCCTCAGTTTTCTAAATAAACACCTTAGAGAAGCCACAAAATTGCATGTTTTAATTAGCTGGGTAAAATAATGCATTTATTATGTAAGGCATAGATTAATGCTTCCAGAAGTATGATGCCACAATTAGTAAGTTATTTTTATTTTTTGCTGTTAGAATATAATCTCTTTTCCTGTATTTATCACTATTGCTTACAGACCTTTGATTTCCTTTGAAAAGTGTACAAGAACAATTCATGGTGGGGTAAGGAACTGATGTAACAGTGTGTGTGTGTATGCACCAAACATGAAGTTGCAAAGCAGCTTAGTGTGAGAGCAAAGTTTACATATCTTTCCAGGGTATTGCAGTCTCCCTGTATTGCATGAGGTAAAGTTATGTGACTAGACTCACCATGTTCCTAAGTTTCACTTTAGTTTCATTCACTGAGGGATTCAGCAATAGCACAGTATCATCAAGTCTCAGATAGTCTTCTAGAGTTGGCTATTGTTTTAGAACTTGTTTTGTTGAGGGACATATTTATGGTGGTATTTGAAAGTGTCTGCATGGGCCTCGGTCTATGCAAATTTGCGTGCTTAAGTACAGGTTCTGCTGTGCATCACTCATTCACACATTCACACTATGGTAAGAATCCGCACTTAGGGAAGCACCTTGCTAGCAGATGCCAGCCTCAAGGAGATGAAGGAGGCATGATTGCAAGAGTAGAGGCTCTTACCTGGATTAGTATGGTGGTGGAAGTAGAGGGAGTGATTGGAATAAGGGTGGTCTATGGGGACTAAATGGTAATAGGAAACAATACAATAAATATTAAATAAAATTTGTAAAAAAGGATGAGATAGCAGAAGTTAGGAAAAAAAAGCAATGGTAACATTTCACCAGTAAGAAGCTCCACCTGTATGTTAGGTCTGTGCTAATTGCTTAGGAGACTTGCACTTTTTAGTTCTTGACAACACTGCGCAGGTTCTGTTAGTATGCTGTTTTACAGGGAGGTGAATAACCTTCACCACTACCAGCTGTTGGAGCTGGAATTCAAACCTGGAGTTTAACTTCAGGGTCTAAGCTCTTAACCGTATTTTAAAAAATGCTCATTAGCGAAAGCTGCCACTGTAATGATCATCCTTTGGACAGGCAGGAGAATGCCACCACTAGTGTTTTAGGAGTTAATGCCTTAAAAAAGGGACAACATAAGGGGTGTTGCATGCAGGAAGCTTGAACTGATAGACATGTCCCTGGGAATATTGCTTAATCTCTCTGAGCCTCATTATTTTTAGTGTAAATGGGTGTTCATTATATTATATAGTTTATAGTATTATCGGGAGAATTAAATGAGATAAGACATGAAATGTACCTTGCTTAGTGCTCAGCAGGGAATAAGGTCTCAATAAAAACTGCTCTGCTTTGGTAATGATTAGATTGAAAGGTGGCGGGCTAACTCCGTATTTCAAAGTTACCCTGCTATATGATTCTGCATGAGTAAATGATTGGTAATTAGTCACTATACTTGTTTATGGAATGCTTATTTGCTTGAATACGGATCACAGAAGTTAGGAACTAAAATCAAAACTAATAAACATGAAAGAAAATTAAACAAAAATCTTTTCAGTATTGTAAACCAACACTGATTTCTTTTTTGTGACAGTGATAGAATATGAACAGCATAATTTAAATTGCATTTCAAATCATAACAGTAATTAGCAGTGTTTTAGAAAACAGATTCCCTTCCCAAAGACTACAGAGTGCTTTGCTGAAATATCTTAAAAACTCCGAGGACTGAATTTAAATTATAGCCCTTCCTTTTCCCATCTACTGGCTATGGGGCTCTGGCAAGGCTTTCGCTTCCTTATTCCCCCTTGCTTCATCAAACAAACAATATTAGGCTCAAATAGAGGAAGAACATCAAGTGTGTAGCATACTGCCAGGCACTTAGTTTACATCCAGTCACAACTAACCTCCCTTTCCCATTGACCCAAACATAATACAAAACCAACTGACATAAAGTTTTCTTTATTCTCTTCGCAAAGAAAAAGAATGTCAAAGAAGCCTCATCGTGTGTATCTCTTGTTTGTCACATTGGCTTTGAAAATCAAACCCTCAATATACGGCCCGATTACTTTCTTAACATGGGTGGTTCCAGCACTGTAGCTGGGAATGTTGGTTACAGGCTTTGTGACTTTAAAAAATGAACATACTTCACAGATGGGAAATGTGTCTTCTAGCTGGTAGCTTGGCTGTGCTAGGTGACATGAAAAAGCATTGTCATCTTGCCCGAAGCAAACTTCTAGGGCCATCTTGGTGATTCAGGAGGCGATAGCCAATGACAGGCTGCCAAGAAAGCTGAGGCTAGAGGAGCTACAGTCATCTTCTTTCAACCCTGGAAACTGGTCAGCCCAGCCCAAGCATATTGTTGGTGTTTCATTAAAAGGGTTGATTTGGGGAATGTGTTTGCCATACAGTGTCATGCCTCAAGGCCTTGGTTTCCAGCCTTTATTTATATGCTTAATTGTTGCTATGGAAATTCAATATTTAAAGAGGTAATTATTGCTGATCTTGTTGCATGTGTCCATTTCTGATGTCCAGCTGTTAGCTCTTTAGCTCCAGTCTAGCAGATTAATTACTGCTATTGATTACTTTGAGCTTCTCTCTTCACACCTGCAGTCTGTATAATTAGCTGGTGGCCTCCTCTGAAAATTAGGAGCAGTTTCATCCTGGCACTTTGCCACTTCCCAGCCATGTGCATTGCACTGATGAACAAAAGCAAATCTATTTTAAATAGAGATATCTGGGTAATGAACTCTTTGTGTTTTTGAACTATCCGTGGATAATTCAAATTACCCTCTGTTAGCAAATATTGTACCTCATTTGATGATTATCTGCAAAGAAAAAAATTCCAAAACACTGGTTTTTATTCCCATCCCCCCCTTGCAGAAATTTGCTCTGGTGAGTGGTAAAAAAAAAATCAAAACAACTTTCTAATTCTGCTGTGGAGGCTATCGGGGTTCTGAAGTAGGTTTCCTAATGGAGCCCAGGGGAAGCAGCTAAGTTTGCGCTCTGAGTACTCCATGCATCGGATATTAATGTTCACTTTTCATTATATTCACACTCCTGGTCTGAGAGACAAATCACCATTCTTAAGGGTCATTGATCTACATTGGGCATAAAGTTTCCTATTATTAAAAGGATTTAGGCAGAGATATAAGAAAGGTATTGCAGGGGTCTTCAAAATTTTCTTTCTAACTTTATTTCAGTTAGTAAGATGTTTACTTCTCTGCTTATTGGATACCCAATCTGCCATTGCCAAATATTGAAATCCAGAGCTCTGCCTCCAGTGTCCCATTATGATGCATTCTCATCTGTCATGTGTTATGCCTAATACCCGGAAAATACAAGTCGGTAGTAGAATTGGAAGTGGACTTCCCAAGTAATGACATGCAGTGATTACTGACATGGCCAGCTGTTCCTTTCTGTGCCGACAGGGTCCCACTAATGTTCACTTTAGCTATTTAACTTGTGTTATTATACTAAGGGTTATTGCTTATTGTAGGAAAAAATTAAGTGCTTTCCTCCTGCCCATGGCATGCATCTGTCATTTGAAGCTTAAAGTAGAAAAATATGTCCCAAAGCCCACCCAGCACATGGAAAGAAGAAAGTTCACAAAGTTATCACTCGTCAGAATGATGAAAGTATCATTCCACTTATGTCAAGCACAAATGTGTTTGGTTGGACCACAGCAATATGGCAATGCTTCATCAGCTCCAAAGTAGCCTCTATGGAAGCAGAGAATGCAACCTCCTGCTGCCTGGGGAATCAGGTGGGAGGTGGGCATGGAACAGGAAAGCATAAAAGAAGTAGGGCATTCACTCATAAACCTAACGAAGCTTTGGGGCATCTAATGGGGAGGCTGAACACGGCCCTCAGACCAGAAGGTCCCCAGCTGGAATCTCATCATTTCCACTGTTTCCAGATTAAAATTTAAATTGTGTGCTGCCATTTGGAGGCCTTCTGGGCAGGGTCTCACAGAGTCACCAGTTATTAGGAATGGCTCCTATTATCACAACCCTAAAAGCTATTTGAACAGCAGCCTAATGTGATTGTGATTTCCAAGGACCATTTGCTGTTATTGCAACTCTGCTCAGATGTGCGTGGGAGCAACTAACCAAACTCGCCTTCTCAGAGCAGCAGACAGGAGGATCAGAGCACCAGACAAATATTTTGCTGGTTATACATATAAATTCACCCCAACTAAACAATCTTGTGTTTCCCCTATTTGGACAAGGTTGTCTCTAATTTTGGAAAATAGTGATACTTTTCCCCTTATAAGAGTATACTTTTTGGAAGTTCACACTAATTAATTACAGTTCCAACTCAACTGGAAACACAAACCCAGTTTTTTAGAAGGGTGCTACACTAAAATACAAAGTGATATTGTACATAACATTCCATACTTAGAGATTTTATGATGCCTTTGAAATGGCAGGAATTTATACATACAGAAATGTACATACATATATATGTATGTATACACACATATATATACACACACATACATATATGTATATATGTATAGAGACAAAATTCATTTTTGGCATTGCAAAATTCAACCTGCTTATCCTTATGACTGAGGCTGTGCACATGAAGTGAGACTTGTCCCGATCTTTCCACTGTAAGGATCTGCTTCAACACCAGCAGAAGAGAATGAAAAGTCTTTCTAGTTAAGTTTTGTAAACCTGATTTATAAAACCAGTTAAGTTTTCTTAACCACGCTGAGGGGTAGGTATTTGTGTGTGTGTGTTCAAAGTTGCTGGGGGTATTTAACATCTATTACACCACTATAGGGGATAGGAAAGAGATAAGTGAGAGGTGAGAACTTACCTAGTAAATAATGAAGCTGGTGTAGCTGACATGTATCAGGCGCCCGTTAAGTGCTTTGGACACATCACCTGTTTTAATCTTTACAGCAGACCTGTACTATGGATGCTGCTGTTCTCTGGATTTCACAGACGAGGATGTGGATACTGAGGTTGCCCAGCTTGACTGTGGGCAGATCTAGGAGAAAACTTCATTTGCCTACCAAGCCAGACTTTTAATTACTTCTGGTATTTTATTCTGGCTATATAGCCTTGGTGATATTTTGCTCCATTTGTGTGGATTCTTTAATATTTGGATTAACCAAATGAAATATCCACTCATACCCCTGGGCCTTTGGACCCAAGTAGTATTCCTCAAGCTTCAATCTAATATTTAGTTTTTCTTAATTGTTAACTTATTACAAGCAGTTGTGCCAGGACTTCCAAGGTCTTGTTACCTTCTCCATGAGGAGAGAGCCTGGAATAAAAAAATGTGGGGATGAGCAGAACTGGGCATTTGTGCAACTGCTGTCTGACCTGGGCCAGGGAGAATGCTTAGTGACTGTCCTAAGTTCTCCTGTGGGGAAGCCTCTTGCTGGAGCAATCACGGATTATTATTGATTTCTGTTACTGGAAATGCAGGGATAAGTTCCCTCCCCACGACTTTGCTGTCGTTTCTTTTTTCCTGTATATAATTATTCTTATTTCACTTAGGTGACTGAAAAATTATTTTTCAATCAGAATAATGTTTTTCTCTCTCTATATAGCACACATATATAGAATATGTTTTATTTTTCCATAAATATATATTTTAAATGTATGTGTGTACTGCTGTTATACACACACACGTTTACTGTTTTATGTTGTGTTTATAAGATACTTTCTGGGAAGGACCTTTGAGAGAATGAAGGGCAGAACCTTCTCAGTGCCAGTACGTGTGTTGAAGGGAGTTGTTTTATGACCTTTAGCACACATCAGGTAACCTTCAAGAAATTCTTTTATGAAAACGGAGAAGGTCGTATTTCCCCTTTCTGTTTAATAATGCCCCATCCCCAGCATCAACCCTCACCCTAATGAGCTGAGACTACATTAGCTAAGTCTTAGGCAGATAAATTGATTCAAACCTTGGTTTGATGATCCTACTTAAGACATTCAATTAATTCTGTTTTGCTACAAGCTAATTTATGACTTTGTATTTATTCAGAAAAAATGTTGAAGATACAAAGCAGTGGGAGACAAAATAATGAATTATTCTACCTCATGTGCTCATCATGTGCTTGCTACAGTAAGGGAGGAAGAGCAAGAAGGAAAAAATGCTTTTGATGTTAGATATGTGTGTATTGTAATATCTGACAGTCTTTAACGGATATAAACACATATCTCTGTAGGAGACTCTAATTAGGGCAGTCAATGTTGGTTTACTAATTGTTAAAATTTTCTTTATTTACCCAGTAAATAGTTTTTATCTTTTCTTTTTCCCTTCTCTTCCTCCTCCCCTCCTTTTCTACCAAGATAACACTTGGTTTGCTGTGATCATAAAATTTGTTTTCTTTGGGGTAAATAATAACTGACAGCTTGACGAAGCTGTGATATACTAACGTATTTTGATCTACTTTTTCCGTGGTAAAGCTTAGTAACTGATCTGTACGATTTGACAGAGAAGAGAAAATTCTGAGAGGCTTAAGGTAATTTACAACTGTATGCCACACTTGGTGTGTTTTTAATGAGCTTCTCTAGATCTACAGGTAGTGCAAGTTTTCTCTGCTGATGTGCAGGGCAACTTGTCAAGACATCCCGCAGGGAAGTGTGTTCAAAGAAGGTCAGCCAGGGAGTAGAATTGCATTAGGCGATGCTGTGGTACATAATTGACTTCCTCTGTCTCTGGAAAGTGGTAGAAGGTGAGGTGGAGAGGAAGCAGCCCCTTCTCGGTTCCCTGTCTCTCTTTCTCACTTTATTAAAACTGCTATTCTTATAGCTCCTTCTACCATTTCTCTTTTCCTTTTGCATTCTCACAGTCTAAAACTCTAATTGCCACTCAGGTTGCTTTTGTTGCTGAATTAAAAATATGAGAAATTTCTTATGATAACGAGCCCCAAATTTTCTAACTGCTCTGTTTTATAAGTCATATATTTTTTCATGTATTTTTTAAAGGCAAGCAACAATCATATTTCCCTCTTCAGCAGGGTTGCCAGTGTTATTGTGTGAGACAGGTTAATCTTGCTATGCTGCAAAAGAGGGAACATATTTCTTAGGAATCTTTGCAGTGACTTTTTTGTTTACTCCTGTACTTTGGAGGACTAAACATATCCATCGATCCAAATACCCCCTGTCCCCAGTAATCAATAACGAGAAAAAATGTGCATTTGTGAAAGTCACAGATTTTCCAATATTTCTTCTTATGTCAATTGAAAAAATAGGTACTTAAAATAGGCACATATCAGACAATTTAAAATAAACTCTGTCTTTGTGGTATGAAGGAAAAGAACTGTACAGGCTGTATTTATTTTGTTGTATTTTTATGTATTTCTAGGTACCTACTATATTAGATAGTATTTCATAAAACATCTGCTTCATTGTATTCTGAGAAGCCCAGAAAGTGAACTTGTAAAGTAGAATCAGTCATAAAATCAGTTGCCCATAGGGTAAAATAGGCACTTTGGCAATGCTGGTAAAAAGTGGAGGCAAGTGAAGGTAGTAAGTACACAAAGATACTCAAGGAATTGATTTTTTTCTTTTGTTGTTGAGAAGGCTTCTAAGGCTGTTTTGTGGGGCTGTGCATATAGACAGTCTGTGCAGTGTTATTGCTGGACATATTCGTATTAGGACTTCTGGAAGGAGAACGCCCCTCAGTTGTTTTAAGAAGGACAGAACCCAAACATTATTTGGGAGTGGTTAGTTTTGTCTACAATGAAAGGGGATGTGGAAGAATAGGAACCTCGAGGCTCAGCATGAATTTGTCCTGTGTTACATTGGAGCATGCCATGGAAACATCTCATATTATATCCTGGTTTTAGAGTCTGAAGAAATAGGGAATGAATGAGAGGTGTTTCTGATGAACTCTTGGGAATTAGCCATATGTCTGAGGTTATAGCTTAACTCTCCTGATTACCTGGATGTTTAAAAGTTTTGAGTTTTGGAAGATCATTTTACGAAGAAAATGGTGACAAAGGAAAAGAAGGCAATGTATGTTATCTACAGGTCTGCTGAGTTGTGTGCACACCTCTGTTACTCTAGGCTAAATTGTTCTCTGGTTGGTAGAGATGGGAGGAGATACAGTGTATTCAGGTGCAACATGCTTATAGACCTGGGACATCTTGATCTTTTCTCTTTGTAGTGACTCTTCTAAATTTTAGCACTCTATAATCACAATGAATTAAGTACAAACATTTAAATGTCTTTGTAGGGCTTGGCAAAATTAAAGAAATTAATTTGTCACCAAGGAACTAAGATATTAAATATCTGTTACCAGACACAGCAGATTTTCATGGACTTCTGTGTTAGATAAGTCTTTATAGCTCTGATTAGCATTATTTAGCACAGTTACTAAATGTGGGCCATGCTGTCATAACCTTGTGCTGCCCTCCCAGGGTATTAAAACTATTTCTGTCATGCAGCTTCCTCAGCTCCCTCCTCTCCTATTCTTACCTTCTAGAAAATGTTGCCTGTTGAGTTAATGATCAAGACTGACTGTTTTTGACTTTCTACATATACCACATGCATTGTTTAATCCTCTTTATTACTTGCAATGTGACACCATTGATTTTGCCAGTTAAAGCACTGACATAGAAATATATCATATTTAGCCCTGGCTGGTGTGGCTCAGTGGATTGAGTGCTGGCTTGTGAACCAAAATGTCGCTGGTCTATTCCCAGTCAGGGCGCATGCCTGGGTTGTGGAACAGGTCCCCAGTAGTAGGTATGTGAGAGGCAACTACCCATTGATTTTTCTCTCCCTCTTTTTCTCCCTCCCTTCCCCTCTCTCTAAAAATAAATAAATAAATACATAATTAAAAATTATATTTAAATCTTGATGTTAAATTCATTGGCATAGGTAGAATCTTTTGGCATGGCAACTTCTACAAATTTTTATGCATGATTTTTTTTAATGAAAATCTTTCAGTTAATGATTATTCCAGTGATTTCTAGTAAGGACACAAAGAATGTGGCTATATAAATTATAGGCTGAAAAAATGTTCATTGTAAAGTCAACACTCTATAACTTGGGTTCTAAGGTGACATATTTGAAGGCTGAGTCTCCAAAATAAGCTGTCTTCAAATTTAGTAATACATTAAACAACTATTCTAAGATGTGGTCGGAGACTGGATATTTGGGTTAAATAAACTTGGCTTGGAAAGGGCCATGAAGCACAGAAAGTATAACTTTGTGTAGCAAGAAATAATGTGTATTTAATTCTAAATTGTTATTGAAGAAAAATCTTTCCTTGATTTAGAAAGATTTTCAGAATTTTGCAACACTTTATGGTTATTATTAGGAACAATTCTTATTATATTGACTTTTGCAGCATGTATACTGAATATATGAAGTATAATAGAACCCAGATATTGAGATACACACACACACACACACACACACACACACACACACACACACACACATCACATCTTCTTTATCCACTCACCCATTGATGCACACTTAGGTCGTTTACATATTTCTATTGGTGAATAATGCTGCAATGAACATGAGACTGCAGATATCTTCTTGAGATCCTGGTTTCATTTCCTTGGATATATACTCAGAAGTGGAATTGCTAGACCAAATGATAGTTGTATATATATATATATTTTTGAGGAAACTCCATACTATTTTTATGTCTGCAAGAATTTGTATTTCTACCAACACTGTACAAAGATTCCCTTTTCTCCACATTCTTCCCAACATTTATTATCCTTTGGCTTTTTTTGATCAAATTCACCCTAACAGGTGTGAGGTGATATCTCGCTGTGGTTCTGATTTGCATTTCCCTGATAATTAGTGATGTTGGAACACCTTTTCATATAGTTATAAAATATCAGCTGGTATTTTGTATGACTTCTTTTGAAAAATGTCTTCAGTTCTTTTACTCATTTTTCAATCAGGTTATTTGAGGTTATTTATTGCCATTGGTAGTTCCTTATATATTTTGGATATAACCCATTATCAGATACATGGTTTGGAGATATTTTCTCTTATGTTATAAGTTGCCTTTTCATTTTGTTGACTGTTTCCTTTGCTCTGCAGAAGCTTTTTAATTTGATTTAGTCCCAGTTCATTATTTTTTGTCATTTCATTTTGTCATTTTGTCAATGAGTGCTTTTGGTGTCATACCAAAGAACTCATTGCCAAGGCAAATCCTGACAGCATCTTGAAGTTGGACTTTTAGCCTCCTGAAATGTGAGAAGAAAATTTTTTGTTGTTTAAATCACTCAGTCTGTGGTATTTTGTTTTTGTAGCAGCCTGAGCAGACGAATTCATCCTTGTTTAATTAGACTTGGATTTTATAAAATTACTGAAACAAGTACCACCATTCTTTTCAAATTTACAAAAGGAAATGGGAAAATAGTGTTAAAGTGGAAAGTCCACATGGGCATGGACTTTGTTAATACAACATAATTTAGTAGTGCTTTGAATATGTTCAACACTGTTCCCCGCATTAAGAACACAACAATGGGGAGATCCAAGATGGCAGAGGAGTAAGTAGAAGCTACACTAATTTCCTTCCAGGACCAATTTGGAATTACAACTAAATGGTAGAGAAAGCATCCTGAAAACCAACACTAGCTGGAGAGAAGCCTTATAACTATGGACAGAGAGAAGAAACCACTTAACTACAATGAGACTGATAGGCAGTATGGAGGAGGCATGGGAGGGCTGGCTGGGTTCCCATGATTATAAGCATACTCAACAGTATGAAAAAATGAAATAGAAACAATAAAAAGTCATAAGTAAAGAATGATTATCTGGAATAAATAATACACTGGAAGAAATAAACAGTAGGTCAGATGAGCAGAGGATTGAAGCAGTGATTTGGAAGACAAGGTAGAAAAAAACACCCAGACAGAGCAGCAAAAAGGAAAAAGAATTAAATAGAATGAGGAGAGCTTAAGAAACATTTTGGACAACATGAAACATAACAACATCCTCATCATGGGAGTACCAGAAGAGAGTGAGCAAGGAATCAAGAACCTATTTGAAGAAATAGTAACTGAAAACTTCTGGTGAAGGAAAAAGACACAAAGTCCAGGAGGCTCGGAGAGTCCCAAACAAGTTGGACCCTAAGAGGTCTACATCGAGACTTATCATAATTAAAATGACAAGGCTTAAAGACAAGGGGAGAATCATAAAAGCCATAAGAGAAAAGCAGGAAGTTACATACAAAGGAGCACCAATTAGGTTGGTTTACCCAGCAAGGTTATCATTTAAAATTGAAGAAGAAATAAGAAGTTTCCCAGATAAGAAAAAGCTAAAAAAGTTCGTTAACACCAAACCAGTACTGCAATAAATGTTAGAGCTTCTTTTAAGACCAAAGTAAAAAGAAAGGAAAAAAGAGGAAAATAGTCTAGCAATAAATTGACACCAAATACATATTTATCAACAATGACATTAAATTTAAATGGCTTAAATGCTCCAACCAAACGATATAGGGTAGCTGAATGGATTAGACAACAAGACCAAAAAATATCTCCAAGAGACCCATGTTAGATAGGAAGATATGCATAGACTAAAAGTAAAGAGATGGGAAAAGATATTTCATGCAAATGGAAAAGAAAAAAAAAAGCAGGTGTAGCAGTACTTATATCTGAGAAGGTAGACTTTAAAATGAAGGCTATAGTAGAAGACAAAGAAGGACACTACACAATGATGAAGGGAACAATCCAACAAGAGGATGTAATCCTGGTAAACATTTACTCACCCAATATATGAACACCTATGTCAAGCAAATCTTGATGGACATAAAAGGAGAGAAAACTGAAATACAATCATAGTCAGGGATTTTAACACCCCATTTTCTTCAATGGGTAGATGTTCCAGACAGAAAATCAACAAGGAGACAGCAGTCTTAAATGACACACTAGATCAAATTAATTTAACTGATATCTTCAGAACGTTTCACCCCAAAGCAGCAGAATATACACATTTTTCAAGGGTGCATGGAATGTTTTCTAGGACAGACCATGTGTTAGGACAAATCTCAATAAATGTAAGAAGACTGAAATCATTTCAAGCATCTTTTCTGACCACAATGCTATGAAACTAGAAATCAATCACAAGAAGAAGACTGAAAAACACACAAAGACATGGAAGCTAAATAACATGTTATTAAATAATGAATGAGTCAACAATGAGATCAAGGAATAAATCAAAAGATCCCTGGAAACAAATGAAAATGAGGACACAACAGTCTAAAATCTGTGAGACACTGGGAAAGCAATCCTAAGAGGGAAATTCATAGCTTGACAGGCTTATCTCAAAAACAAGGAAAAGCTCAAATAAACAATCTAACTTTATACTTAAAGGAACTTAGAAAAGAACAACAAACAAAGCCCAAAGTGAGTAGAAGGAAGGAAATAATGAAGATTAGAGCAGAAATAAACAAAATAGAGTCTAAAAAATAATATAAAAGATCAATGAATCCCATAGCTGCTTCTTTCAAAAGATTGGAAAGCCTTTAACCAGACTCATCAAGAGAAAAAAGAGAAGACCCAAATAAATAAAATCAGAAATGAAAGAGGAGAAATAACAAGTGACACCAGATACACAAATGATTGTAAGGAAATATTTTGAATAAGTATATGTCAACATACTGGACAACCTGGATGAAATGGATAAATTCCAAGAAACATGCAATCTTCCTAAACTAAATCAGGAAGAATCAGAGAATCTGACAGACAGATTATACTGAGTGAAATTGAAGCAGTAATAAAAGAAAACTCCCCAAAACAAAAGTCCTGGACTGGATGGCTTCACAGGTGAATTTTACCAAACATTCTGAGAAGAACTAACACCCTCCTCAAACTATTTCATAAAATTCAAGAGGAGGAAAGGCTCCCAAACTCATTTTTCAAGGCCAGCATTATCCTACTTCCAAAACCATATAAAGACACTACAAAGAAAATGAATTATAGGCCAATATCCTTAATGAACATAGACACTAAAATCCTCAACACAACATTAGCAAACTGAATGCAGCAATGCATCAAGAAGATCATATACCATAGTCAAGTGGGATTTTCTGGGAATGCAAGGTTGGTAAAATGTTCACAAGCCAAAAAAATGTGATTCACCACATAAACAAAATGAAGGATAAAAACCACATGATCATATCAATAGATGCAGAAAATGCATTTGATAAAATCCAGCACCTATTTACTTATTTTTAAAAATATATTGTATTGCTTTCACCCCTCCCCTCTAGTTACTGTCAGTTTGTTCTTAATAATGGGGGAAAGAAGGGGAAGGGTTGTCAAAGAACATGTATAAAGGACATATGGACAAAGCCAAAGAGGGATGGGATTGGGGGTAGGATGTGGGGGTGGGTGGGATGGAGGAAAGTGGTGGTGGGAAAATGGAGACAACTGTACTTGAACATTAATAAAAAATGATAAAAATAAATAAATAAATTTTATTGATTATGCTATTACAGTTGTCTCCATTTTCCCTCCTCCCTCCCTTAGCCCAGCACCCCCATTCCCTCTAGCAATCCTTCCTTCAGTTCATGTCCATATGCCATGCATATAAGCTCTTTGGCTACTCCATTACCTATACTGTTCTCAACATCCCCCTGTCTGTTTTGTACCACTAATTTGTGCTCCTTAATCCCTGTACCTTTCTGCCCATTCTCCCCCTTCCCTGTCCCACATGATAATGCTCCAAATGATCTCCATATTTACCATCCTGTTCCTGTTCTGCTTATTTGCTTGGTTTGTTATTTGGATTCAAGTATTGATAGTTGTGAATCTATTTTCATTTTAATGTTCATTGTTTTTGATCTTCTTTTTCTTATATAATTCCCTTTAACATATCATGTAATAAGGGCTTGGTGATGACAGACTTCTTTAGTTTTACCTTGTCTTTGAAGCACTTTTTCTGCTCTTCAATTCTAAATGATAGCTTTGTTGCATAGAGTAATCTAGGAGTAGGTCCTTGTTTTTCATCATTTTGAATACTTCTTTCCAGTCCCTTCAAG
>PVKM010006598.1:0-21242 GCA_004027735.1 Carollia perspicillata | reverse complement strand
GTCCTACTAGTGTGGCCTATTGTAGAAAAGCACACCTGTTAAGTTTTATGGGGCAGATCCTCAGGGAATTGCCAGGGCAGGGCAACCCATTTCAGAGCTCTGTTGCTTTGTGTGGGGGAGGGCTCAGTTAGAGGCTGCCTGTGGCCTTTGGGTATTTAACCAGGAGGAAGCTGTCTCCCAAGACTTGCCCTGTTGCCAGTCTCTTCACTTTCTCCCTGAATGCCACTGGTGCCCTTCAAGTTGTTGCCTTGGTGCTGAATCTCGGGGGTGTAGGTCTGTGTGAGTTTAAGTCTGTTGTGGGCCCTTTAAGAGGAGTCTCTTGAGAATTCTGCAGTTTCTTCTGCTGCCCCAATCCCCAGTGGTTTTTATAGCCAGATGTTATGTGGACTTACCTTCCTGGCACTGGAACCCTGGGCTGGCTGGGCTAGTTTGGGGCTAGGACCCCTTACTCCTGAAATATCTCTCCTGATTTTTATCTGCCACATGTGGATGTGGGATGCCTGTTCCCATCTCAGTGCCTTTCTACACTAACACAACTAAAACAAACAACTCAATTAAAAAATGGGCATAGGGCTTGAATAGACACTTCTCCAAGGAGGAAATACAGATAACCAATAGACATATGAAAAGATGCTCAACATCACTAATCATCAGAGAGATGCAGATTAAAACTACAATGAGATGCCACCTCACACCTGTCAGAATGGCTATCTTCAACAAATAAAGAAACAACAAGTGCTGGCTAGGATGTAAAGAAAGGGGAACTCTTTTGCACTGTTGGTAGGAATATAGATTTGTGTGGCCACTATGGAAAACAGTATGGAGTTACCTGAAAAAAATTAAAAATGAATCTGCCTTTTGATCCAGTGATCCTACTTCTTGGAATATATCCAAGGGAACGCAAAACACTAACTTGAAAGATCATAAGTGCCCCTATGTTCACTGCAGCATTATTAACAATCGCCAAGATATGAAAGCAGCCCAAGTGTCCATCAGTAGATGAGTGGATAAAACAACTATAGGGCATTTACACAATGGAATATTCTTGGCCATAAAAAAATAAGAAAACTTTACCCTTTGTGACAGTGTGAATGGACCTGGAGAGAACATTATGCTGAGTGAAATAGGCAATCAGAGAACAACAAATACCATATGATTTCACTCATGTGTGGAATCTAATGAACAAACTGAACTAACAAGGAAATTGAGGACATACTCAAAGATGGAAAGCAGGATGACAGCTAGTTGAATGGGGGAGTTTAAGTAGTGGAGGGATTGAGTAAAAAGGAAAAAGGACTCATGAACACGGAGAACAGTGTGGTGATTGCTGAGGAAAGGGTAGTATAAAGGGACTTAATGACTATAAAAAATAAAATAAAATCAATAAAAAAAGACACAGTAATGAACAGAATGGAGAAAGTGCCTAATGTCATACAGTTTGCATTTAAGAGGAAGAGAGAAATAATAAATGTATAAAGAAATTAATAAAATAATTTTATTAACAATAATGTCATGAGAAAAATAAAACATGTAGCTATGATGTCATGGTAGAGAGGGAAACTGAGGGGAAAGAGGCCAGGAGATGGAAGTCCTCTCTGGTATGTGGCATCTGAGCTAAGACTAGAATAAAGTGATGAAGCCAGACACAAAGATGGGAGGAAAGACCATTCTAGGTTGAAGGAAACTCAAGGACAAAAATCTGAGACAGGTACAACTTGATTTGTGTGAGGATCAGAAACATCAGGAGTCCCTAGGGAATGGTGTGCAAGAAGGTGGACAGGGGCCAAATTATGTAAGGACACAGGAAGAAATTAGGAATTCATAGTAAAATACAAAACATTGGAAGGTTAAAAAGTGGGGGAAAGTACATGATCTGATTTATATTTTTAAAGATCGCTTTAACTAATGGAAGGGGAATTTATTAAGGAAGATAATGGGTGATACTTGGAGACTTATTAGGTGGCAATTGTAATAGATTAGGTGAAGGATGATGGACTAGAGCAGGTAGGTATGGCAGTTGGTTTGGTGTAACAGATCTAAGTTAAATACTTTGGAGGTAGCCATGACTGGTGTGGAACAGTGGTTGGGCATCATCCCACAAACCTAAGGGTCGCTGGTGTGATTCCTTTTCAGGGCACATGCCTGGGTTGCTATTATGAGAATGAAGGAAATCCTGCTGATTTTGACATTGAGCCTTGAGGGCATTATGCGAAGTGAAATATGCCAGACACAGAAGGACAAATACTACATGATACAACTTATATGATAAATCTAAAATAATCAAATTTGCAGAAGTTGAGAGCAGAATTGTGATTGCCAGGGTCTATGGGGGAAGGAAGGGATTGTGGAGTTATTTGTTAAAGGGTACCAAGTTTCATGTAAGATAAATAAACCCTAGAGATCTACTATATAGCATAATACCTATAGTTAACATTAGTATATTGCATACTTAAAAAGTTGCTAAGAAGTTAAATCTTTATGTTAAATGTTCTTATCAGACAAAAAATAAATAAAAAGGTGGGAAGAAACTTTTGGAGATGATGGATAGGTTTATGGGATAGATTGGGGTGATGGTTTCGTGTGTGTATACTTATCTCCAAACTCATGAAATTGTGTACATCAATTATGTACAGCTCTGACATATTTGTATGTGAAAAATTAAAAATAAAGGGTGCCATCAGGGTCAATTTCTGGGGAAGCCTCCCTTCCCGACTTACATATAGCCCCTACTCACTGCGTCCTCACATGGCCTCTGTGCACACATGGACAGAGAGCTCTGACCTCTCTTCCTCCTCTGATAAGGACACTAGTCCCATTGGATCAGGGCCCTGCCCTGTGGCTCATTTAACTTTAGTTACCTCCCTAAAGGCTCTATCTCCAAGTGCAGTCACAATGGGAAATAAGACTGCCACATAATGAATTTTGTTGAGATGCAATTCACTCCATAACAAAGAGTGTGGAGAAAAGCACTTTCATTTCAGTTGCTTAAACTATAATGGGTCTGTGCAATTCCACACAAGAAAAATCTGAGATATTTCTATACATCATGTCAAAATTCCTATGTGGCCAGTGTGTAGCTTGACTGGTAGTACATTTCAGTGCATGAGCTTCTCTAGTTGATGTGCACAATGGGGCACAAACATGCTGATAATTTCAATTGGGATTAGACTCTATTTTTTAACATAATGACTTGGCTAGGTAACATGCAATGCTAACCACATGTAGCTATTCTCAGGAGTCTGCTTTTCAGAATTCCAGAAGCTTTGAATTGTCAATGAGCATCATCGTATGATGCTCACAGATTTACCGTGAAACCAACTTAATTCCATGATGCCCAAGTAGAAGCCTTCACAAAAATAGGAAAAATAAATTGTGAACAATTCATTTTCTTTTCCTTTCTCTTCCTCCTTACCATGTCTCATGTCTTTCTTTCTCTGTCTACCATCTCCTCGCCCTTCCTTTTTTTAGGAGAGGCTGTTGAGTGAGAGATGATCCCCTTAATTCATTTCATTGCCTAATTTCTGTAGCATGAATATTTAGGAAGGTACTTAATGATAGTTTCCAGGCAGTGACAGAAGTGGAAATAATTTACTCCAGGAACCCTGTATGTATTCTTGTTAATTCATTTGCATACTGTTAAATAAATAACATATTGCTGGGACCAGATTTGGAAACTCTCCACCACCTCCACTCCGTTTTCATACTACATTTCTAGGGTGAAGATTGTATTTGTTTACCTAGGTTACAAGGTTTCCCTTATGTTATACAAATATAAATTAACTAGGCAGAATAATATATGAATTAAGTTATTGTCTTGCTTTGTATCTGTTCAAGAATCTTGGGAAGAATAAATGGGCCTTCATGGGTAATAGTTTTCAGTGGCTGAATAATTTAATAAAAAAATTAAAAAACATTAAATAAGTATGGCAGTGATTATATTCTACATGGGATAAAACCCAATAAATGCTTAGAATAAGCTAAATTGATATAAAGTTAGAGTTTGATTGATGTAAAGTTGCTTAAACACTGGGAAGCTACTAGAGTAATTGATTTTGGACTGGAATGTTTAAAACTTTCACAGAGATTCTGATACACTGGCTGTTCTACTGTAAATATGACAATGTGGGACAAACACAAAAACATGATGACATGTTGATTGTCAGATTTCACTTAAGAACCCATATAAACATTATGGAGTATGAGGAAATTGTGAGGCCCACATTCAGATCGAATGTATCTAAATTTGGTTTTGAAAGTGGGTTGTTTGGAGTGGGGTGGGAGTGTTGTTTACTAGGCTTGAATTTTTTTAGAAACTTGAAGAAAGTAAAACTGCGTGTTCTATGAGATCTAATCCTTTCCTCAATTCTAAAAAATGAGCATTTCTTCCTTTTATTGAAGGTGTTGGACGACACCAGTTAACAAAATTATACACATTCCAGGTAGACAATTAATGAGTCTTTTAAAGCTGGGCAATCCTGCGTGTTCCAGCTGCAGACTAAATGACTGCTTCATTTCCAGCCTCCTGACTGCCATGGAGCCATCTGGTGTGAGCGCCTGAGCAGGAGTAGGTGAGACTCCAGCTAACACTAGAGTCTTCCGCTGGTCTAAATTGTTTCTTATTTACCCCTTCTGCACCTGGGTCCGGAGACAATGAAAACTAAAACTAAAGTCCGAATCCATTCTGCCCATCTTTAAGTTTTTTAAAAAAATTACATATAGGTGTCCATTTTTAGGAAAATTGTTGGAATGGAAAAAAATAGCAGTGATAGCTGAGAAAATCTAAATTCTAAAAGTGGGAAAGATTTTATTTCTATCATGCTCAGGGGTTTTTCCCCAATTTTTGCTTTGGATCAAGGGGAAAGGTTTGTGTACATTTTTCCCTCATGTGTTACTTTGAGCAGTGTTCATACGTTATGTGAGATGATTATGCTGAATATCTGTGAGAACTTGAGTCTTGGCATGGATATATAGTGAGTCTATAGGACCCAAAAGAGAACAACTGTAGGAGGAGAGGAAAAGGCGAGGGATTTTTTAAAATGAAGAGCTCGTATGAGATGGGCAAGAAGGGGATTAAATAAAAAATTGGGTGGTTTGAACAAATTGTGTATATATTTCCTTCTCTGAGATCTCTAAGATCTCTTATTATACACTGCATGGGGGAAAATAATCTTTGCTTTCTTATTAACTTCTTAACTATGCACCTTCATCATTGTTGTACATTCTTTTAAGCTTGGCTCAGAAAATAAAGGGTAACATAATACAGGAGCAACATGGTGACTGAAAACTGGCTCTGGATCTGGCCCTTGCCAGAAAAAACAGATTATTAATCATTATTAATCTATGCTATTAGTGCTAAACTCTGCGTATTATCACAGTTAAAAAGTAGGTATAGTGCCTAGGACATCATTTTTCCTCTTTTTAGAAATAATGCCACAAAGTGAAACGGCGCCTTTTAGATCTGCAGCCTGGCCAGACACGTGCCTGTGGTGCAGATGCAGCTGAGTGCGGTCCAGGGGCTTCCTCTGTCCTGTTGGTCGGCGCTGGCATGCTGGCTGTTCTCGCATTGATTCCTAATCAATGATGTAGTCACTGCTATTTTATGACTTTGAAAGCCTTGATTGTGAATTATATTTACAGATTCCAATTTCTTTCTAAATAGGGCCCTTTGTATTCAAGGACCTGAAGCGTCTTGAGTCTGTGTTGAAATTGAGTTTTCTCCATTTAATAATGCATCAGATATTATTGTATTTGTTAAGATTTTGGTCAGTAGGGCCAGGCAGAATGTGTGTGCAGGAGTAATGAATTTGGCCAGATTTTGTTTGTGAGAATAATTTTCTTAGGCACTTTCCCCCTGTCTTGCCCCAAATGGGTACCTAATGGCTAATACATATAATTCCAAAGTGGAAACATACCAGGTTTTAAAGTCTGGACCTATTAATCCATAAAAGTTGGGCTTTTTTTTTCTCCTGATGGCACTGTGTTATATTTGATGGGACATCCAAAAGGGTAAGGCCTGGTCTCAATCCCAAAGGAATCTGTAGTCTTTGGGAAGTCAAGTTCTATATGGCTTTATAAAATAACTAATTTTATAAGGTATTTTGTGATAAAGTGCCAAGTGTATGCTACTTCAAATGTAGTTTTGCTATAAAGACATATGTCTTGACTGCAGAGTTCACAATGAACTTAATCTAAAGTGAAATGAAGTGTTATTACCAGGAAGTTTGAGAGCCATTCTGTCTGTGAACTGGTATATGGATCATTCTGTTTACGAACCAGGCAGCTCTGCAAGATCATTGAAAGCAAATGGATGGGAACTCTACTAAAATTAGAGTTATCAAAGGTACTCTGAGAAAGGTGGATATTTCAGGCTTCCCCTCAAGGATCAATATATGTTTAGGTATTTCCATGCTCATGACATCATTGGTATTGTGGTCTCATTGTGTGATTCATAAACAAATCAGAAGTTGGAGAAAGGCTGAGAATTTAACCATTCATTACATTCATTGATTTTGATCTACCCTGTAAGAGGATTCTGCCCAACAGAAAATCAGTTAAGAGAGGTGTTGCCTATTGCCCTGCCCCCAGGAAATAAAGTATATAATTCCCATGCAAAAAATGCATCAAAGAGAGAAACACCAGCTTGCTGACAACCTCATAATGGAGTATGGCCAAGGCAATCGTTGATCTCTTACAGCTTTTTGAAGAGTTAGCTTAGCAGTTAAGCTCTGAGTACGTCCACCCTTCTGTTATTTAGCCAGCAATCTGCTCCCTTCGATGAATGGAATCAAAGCTGAGAGGGAGCATTTCATCTGTGTTCAAATTAGAAACCCCTCTCCTATGAGTGGGGTTACTTCCTTCTTTAAAATCTACTACAAAAGAGAGGAAAGGAGAATCTTGGATGTGTAGTACAACAATCATGCCATCAGCTATAAACCTCATTTGGTAAATATTTTTTTGTTTAATTGTGAATTGAGCCTAAATGTACTGCTACCTATAATTAACACTGCCCAGTGGAATTTTAAAAGTACTTACAAAAATGACAACAGAGTGACAACCACTATTATCCCCAGCTAACTCCTCCTCCTCCATGTTTTCATCAAGAGAGTGATGTTGTTACTTCAACAGGCACAGTGTTGTGGTGACTTTTGTGATACAAATAAAGCAAGACTAAAATTCTAATTGTGAAATGTAAAAGGAAAGTAATTGCTTAGTGTTGGTTAATTCCATCTTTGTGTGATGACAGCAGCTGCGATTTCCTGCCTTGTGTATTTTAACAGATGGCATTATTTCTTATGGAGTGTTACAGCAGCGACCGTGGTGACACTGAAGGAAGATTCTGTGATCGCAAGTTAAGTGAGATATTACTGACAGCCCTGCTTCTTGGTGCTGCAGAAATGCATGTTGTGGGTCTCTCCTCACCTCCACAGTCCACACCAAATGGTTTCCATTTGTGGCATGTGGAACTGGAACAGAGAGATGAATGAAAAATTGTGTTCTTTTAAAAATTCCCTTGTTTGCATACCATTGGTAGGCCTGAGATGAAGGCTCAAATCTGGCAAAAAGGTGCATTTATCAATCCAGTATCATACTGTTGTACCTTCTGATCAAAGGCCAGAGCTCATAGGCCTGAGCTCTGGACCAGGATTTGCCCAAGTCACTTTCCTCTGGGTTCGCTTCCTTTGCGTAAAATGCTGGAGTTGGACGAAGATAAAACAATCTCTAAGGCCCTTTTTACTCTGTGATTCTGAAAGTTCTGAGCTTTGTGCTTTAATGGCACAGAAGACTAAGTGAGTAAAAGGCATGAAGGAATGCCTGATAGATTGCTGTTTGCTACTGATGTTGATGCAGCATAGAGAAAAGACCAATGAGTCACAAGTCGGGAGAACTGGCTGTGGTTCAGCCACAAAACAAGTCCTTGAGCCAGTCCGTGTCAGCCTCCTCACCTCTTTGCAAGGCTTTGGTCAAGGTCTAATGGGATCATGCTCCTGAAAGATGATTAATCAACGAACATTGCACAACTGCCATGTGCCAGACTGTGCCAAGTGCTGGGCACTCAGTGGTGGGTAAACATGGTCTTTGTTTTGGAGGAAAATTCCAGTTGGGGAGACAGAGATGTAAATGGCTAATTATAATAGAGTATGGCAGGCGCTTTGATGGACACCAGTACAAGGTGATGGGGGAGAATACAAGAGGGGAAGGGCAGCTCACCCAGCTTGGGGCACTCGGAAGGCTTCCAGGAAGAAGTGGATTCTAAGGTAAGGCGAATAATAGGGGTTGAAACCACTGGGAAACAAATGACATGACCTGTGTGTTAAACCACGATTCAGAAAATCATTATGGCTTGGTTTTATTTTATCACTGATCTTAAAAGTAGGAGCCCAACAGCATCTTGGGTTTTGATGAAAAAAAAAATGTTCTTATCTAAATAAAGAACACCATTATGATTTATATTCTAAATTTTTAAAACAAATGACAGTGACCCGAGGGGAGGTGGGGGATAATGGAGGAAAAGGGTAAAGGGTTTACAGGAACAATTATGAAGGACACACGGACAATACCAAGGTGGGGTGGAAACAGGAGAGGGAGGGGGAGAGAGCTGGGGTGGTGGGGAGGGGTGGAAGGAAAAGGCAGAAAACTGTACTTGAGCAACAATGAAAATAAGTAAGTAAATAAAATAAAATAAAATAAAATAAACAAATGGGGTTAAAAGCCTGAAAAATGATTTTTTAAGAGAATGGCATCTTTGTCACATTCAGTATGAGCTTGTCCCTTCCAGACCTTCCTCTTACAAATGTCTGTGTGAGGCCCCAAGGGTTTCACAGTGCGCTTTGAAGGGAGGGATGGATGGCTCTACTTTGGTTGGTAAATGGAGTAATGCTACTGGCTTTCTATATAACATGAACTTTTGGCTTTCTTTTCACAATCTTCTCTCTTTAAGGGAGGGGCTATCAGCTTGCTGTTCAGTGACTAATAAATCTGACTTACCCCTGCTCCCTGCAGACTGACCTTCCTCCATACCAAAATTTGACATTTTACAGTTTAATTAAGATCACCCTCTAAGCAGCACACCACCAACAGAATGACGGAATTTCTTCCGGCAATGTGATATTAAATAAAGAGAAATTCAAGTCCGCCATTGTTTGTGCCACTCTCCACAGATCTACATGAAGACCTAAGAGTGTTAAAAAGGTCTTCGATGAGAATGTCTTTAAGAGAGCCCCTGACTCCGGGAATAGAAACAAAGCCACATCTCTGAACTTGGTGAGAGAAAGAACGTCCTGCTGCATCATTTGTTCTTTAAGCCTTTGTCCTTTCATGAGATTGCAAATAGTAAATGAGATGGTAACTTTATGAGCTACCTGCTTATGCACCAGAGTTATTTGAATTTGCAGTTTGGACTAAAATGCCCTCCTAGTCAGATTAAAGGGCCTGCAGTCACCCCAAACCTGTGCAGAAGTGTGGTCTTTGCCTCGGTTTTGATATTACATACCTCCAAATATTTCTAGGCCTCAAACCTAGAACTCCAGACCTCCACATTTGTCCCACTCTTCGGTGTCTTCAAGGATCTGAGAACCAATATGGCCACAACTGAATGAGTGGTATCTCCCCCTTTCCTTAAATCTTTTTTTCAAAGGTTTTACTGATTAATTTTTAAAGAAAGGGGAAGGGAGGGAGAAAGAGAGGGAGAAAAACGTCAATGTGAGAGAGAAACATTGATTGGTTGCCTCTCGCACACTCCTGACTGGGCGCCTGGCCCACAACTCAGGCATGTGCCCTGACCAGCAATCAAAGTGGCAACACTTGGTGGGGATGACACCCAACCAACTGAGCCACGCCACCATGCCAGTCAGGTCTCCTTCCCTTAAGTCTTTCCACTGGAATCTTGTATCTGTGTTTCAAAGTTATAGTGATCTTATTTACCATAATTTTTTGTGGAACAACACTCTTTTTGTTTAGATGAATATCCTTCTTTCCACCTTCCCAGCTCCTGCCAGGAACCTGTATATCAGTGGGCACCAAACCTTCAGAGTAAAGGAAATTGATCGGTTCCCAGTACAGAAAGCTATTGTGTTATTTATATCCCGGAAAGGAAGGAGAGAGAAAAGAAAGAGGAGGAAATTGAAGCAAAAGTAAGAAAGAAGGAAGGAAAAGAAGAAGATAGAGAAAAATTGAGATGAATTGAAGGAACAGTGAAATTCCATACTGTTTGATAAGGAGGCCAATAGATATTTTAAGAAAAGAGGTGTTTGGAGCTCTCAGTAAAAGCTGTTTGTTTTAAAATGCAAATTCCTCCATCTTCATTGTGAAATCTTACACAGGATGTAAGTAGATGTGTGTGCATGTGTGTGTATCTAAACCAGCAGAGGGGTTAAGTTTCATATCCTGGTAGACATGGACAGAAGAGAAGGGATACACAGGATGTTGAAGGATGGAAGATTCCTAAGAATTATAGTAGTCTTTTCAGGACTTATGGAGACTATGGATTTGTACAGATTATGGATTGAAAGTTCAAGTCCATTGCACTCAGATCTCCAAGATAATTGGGCCCCCAAGTACCATCTTAGCTATCAGCTATGTCTACTGCATAAGGAAGAACACATAGGATTTGACCTTGACACCCAGTGCTCCTGCTACCCTCCCTCATCCTCCACATTTAGTCTTCTTAGCCATTGAGCCTGCCTTCTCTTTCTTAGTTACCTTTCATTTTCAGAGTTTGGAACTCAGAAATTGATATTCTCCAGGTTAAGTAGATTATATTCATAATGTCTTTAAACAAGAATGAACAGGTTCTTAAAAGTTGTTTTAGGGGGTCAAAGTCCACTGTGGGATAATTCCACCCCATATCACTATTAGCACATGCCTGTAACAATGAGGTTGAATCAAAAGGAACACCAAGATTGCATTGCAGTGTCTCTAGCAGACATGACTATGTTGGATTAAGTATGACCGAAAATTCTTTTCCATACATCTCATTAAGAGGCGATGTCTATTTCTTGAGTCTGACCTGGCCCTTTAATTGGTTTTAATCAATAGAACATGGGGGATGGGATGTTGTGAAACATCTGAGCCTGTGCTGTAAGAAATTGGCAGCTCCCTCTTAGAATATTTCCTCCTGGGGTCCATGTAAGAAAGTCTGTTTTCCTCAATACCATAATGCTGTCAGTAGACTCAAGTCAGCTATTTGGAGAGAGAAAGAGAGAGAGAGAGAGAGAGAGAGAGAGAGAGAGAGAGAGAGAGAGAGAGAGAGAGATATATCAGCCTTTTGGAGAGAGATGAAATGGAGCACCAGACATAAGAGTGAAGAATTCTTGCACTTTTAACCTAATCTGCTCACCAGTTGAATGCAGCCAAATGAATGATCTCATCTGACACTGCATGAAGCAGAACCAACCAGCTGACCCCATTTATAATATTGGCCCATAGAATTGCGAGCAAATAAAGTGGTGGTTGTTTAAGTCACTAAGTATATAGAGGCCATAGAACTAAGCCACATGGTTCTAGAGGAAATATTTTTTTAATATTCAGCTAAGGTTTAATCATCAATGCCATACATAACCAAAGATATATGACAAAGTAGAAACAATGATGGATATTAATGTAGTTTTTGTGGTTTATTCAGCACATTGTCATTTAATTCTATGGCAGTCCTCTGAGGTAGACCTTAGCTCAATTTCATAGATGGGGAAACTGAGTCTCTACAGCTACATAGAGGTAAATTGTATTCAAATCCAAGGAGTTCGCCACTATATTGTTCCTTACCCAATAAGTCTGGAGTCAGTCAAAGCAAGACTGAAAGTAGCTTCCCATAGTAATCTAACGGTTATTGAATATGAAGTGACAGAGGAGCTAGGAAGATGTCTTTTACTAAAGCATGTCTCTAGTTTGTGCTCTTGTTGTAATCTGATCAGTTGCTTGAATGAGAAGAAATGGCAAGGGTAACATTGAATTTTTGAACTGAAATAAGTAGATGCAAAACAACTGCTGGAATCTAGGCTGTCTGAAAATTTGAGTTCCAAATTATTGGTTCAATATTTGCAGCAGAAGTTTGTGATGGAATTAGTTCTTTAAGAAGAAGCCAGTCATAATCAACAAGATCATCCTCTGAACTTACCAAGTAATTACGAAATCCTAATTAAGGCTTCTTAGTTGCGTTCTGTGTGAGAGAAAAATATATATTTTGGATCATGCCCAATAATGTGGCTTGTGAAATTCCATTTTTAAAAGAATTATGTTCAATTTCAGATCAAAATGTATATTCTGTATCAAAAACCTTGGCATGAACAATTTCTAACTACATTGCTTGTAGTGTGACCTAGATAATGTGATGACAGCCCTTTGGAACAATGTCAAGGCAGTTCCATACATGTGCCTTTTATGAGCAGGCATCTCAGTGCAGCAGCTTGAATTATACACAGTTTTTCCTGTATTAATATATACCCAAACATTTCCTAACCCACTTACTTTTTTTTTTACCATGATATAGAATGCATTTCCCCCAAACTAGTTAAACTTACTAACATTTTTTCAGAAATTTCAGTAGCACCTTCCAAAGCTGTGTGATAGCCCCATCTGGGCCTGGAACTGCCTGGCTCCCTTTCTCTGCTACCCTGTCCATCTGCTCATGCCTTCTTCTCCCTGCCCCCATCCCAAGGGCAGTCCCTGCATCTTCCCTCTCTCATAGCTGCTCCTTCCTGGGGTCCACCTCACCATCTTGTCAGGATCTCACAGTACAACGCAGGTCAAGGAACACAGTAAGGAACCCTGTGGGAACCTATTCCTGTTCTATTGTATGAAGGTATGAAAGACACGGCTCACAATATGTCAAAAGGAAATGTCTGAAGCCTTTTTAGAAAATTCCTAAAAATTTTAACAAAAGAGCACAAGGTGTCTATTCTGACAACTATAAAATATTGTTGAAAGAAATTAGTGATGCTCTAAATAAATAGAAAGGTAGCCTATATTCATGAACCAGAAGACATAATATGATTAAGATGGAAATATTCCCTAAACTCATCTGCAGTTTCAACACAATCCCTATCAAAATTACTGTTGGCTTCTTTATAGATATTCAAAAGCTGATCTTAAAATTCCTGTAGATAGAAGAAGAAAACTAAAGCTAAATCTGATGGAAGAAAGGAAAGAATAAAGCCTGGTGTGCAGACAAATGAAACAGAGAAAAGAAACATGACAGAGCATTGATGAAATAGAAAAGTTGGTGGTTGGAAAATCTCAATAAAATAGACAAACCTCAGCTGACTGAAAAGAAAAAGAGAGAGCGCTCACATTACTAAAATCACAAATAAAAGTGGGGGATTACTACTGACTTTGTATAAATAAAAAGGATTATAATACTACCTATAATTATATACCAAAAAATAGACAACCTAGATAAAATGGACAAATTCATGGAAACACACAAATTACTTCCAGGAGAAACACAAAATCTGGATAGACCTATAACATGCAAGGAGATTAAAACAGTAATTAAAATCTCTTAAAAAAAAAAATCCAGGGCAAGGTGGCTTCACTGGTGAATTGTACCAAAGATTTAAAGAATTAACACCAGTCTTTCTCAAACTTTAAAAAAAATAGAAAAGAGAAGGGTGCACTTCTTAGCTCATTCTTTGAGGCCACCTTGACCCTGATGTTGAAGCCAAATAAGGATGTCAAAAGAAAATTATAGATCTGTATCTCTTACAAATATAGATTCAAACATCCTCTAGAAAAATACTAGCAAAAGTGATCCAACAGCAAATTAAAAGAATTATACACCATGACCAAGTGGGATTTATCCCAGGAATGCAAGGTGGTTAAACATAAAAAAAAAAATCAACCAATATATCACAATGTATTAATATAATGGAGAGAAGAAACATGATCATCTCAACTTATGCAGAAAAGGCATTTGAAAAAATCCCCAACCCTTTCATGATAAAAACATGCAGAAAACTAGAACAGAAGGGAACTCCCTCAGCATTATAAAGGCTGAAAGCTTCCCCTTAAGACCAACACAAGGATGGGTGCTTTTGAGTCTGCTAATCCACAGGAACTGGAGCTCTAGCCAGAGCAATTAGGCAAGAAAAAGAATAAAAGGCATCCAGTTAGAGAGGCAGATGTATCTATCTCTATTTGGAGATGACATGTTCCTATACAGAGAAAAGTCCTCTGAATCCACAGGAAAGTTATTCAGGCTAATATCAGTTTCAACAAAGCTTCAGGTTACGGAGCAAAACACAGAAGTCAGTTGGGTTTTTACACATCAACAATGAACCATCCAAAAGTGAAACTAGGAAGCAACAGCATTTATAGTAGCATCTGAAAGAATAAAACACTTAGGACCACATCAGCCAAGGAGGTGAGAGAGCTATACCCTGAGAGTTAGAAAGCAGGATTAAAAACAAATAAATGGAAAGATGTCTTGTGTCCATGGGTTGGAAGACTTTAATCCTTTTAAGATTTCAATACTCCCCAAAATAGCCTAGAGATTGAACAAATCTCTACCTAACTCACTTTAAAAATGGATGAATTTAAGATCCCTTATTTTTAATTATACTACTTGACCAACCTGGAAAGATGAACCAGGGAAGTATTCTTAGATCAAAACTCAAAATGAAGGCAGTACAGCAATAGGACTTGTGAGCCATCATGAGCAGTAAATGTGAGGACAGCACTCAAGTGACAGTTAAAAATGCCAGTCACACAATTGAACTTTCCCTGTGTGTAACATAGAATGGATGTCAGCTTGTGATTGTCAGACATTTCAAAGAGATAGCCATAAAGGGAGCTGTGAAAATTCTTTACCCTGGTGATGACACATATTATTTTTGAATAATACTACTACACATATTACCCTGGTAATAATAGTACACATTATTTCTGAAACTTGATGTTTTAAAGATAACTTTAATGAATTTTAATTATTGCATAGACTATCTATACCTAAATTTCTTTATCTGGGCTCCTATTGCTGGGACATATAGATGCTTTCATATCTTTTGTTTTTCCCTGTTAAAAACAATCTTACCTGGAACTTGTAAATAAGTCTTTTGTATACCAACACAAAGATTTCCTCAGGGGAAATTTCTAGAAATAAAAGGGTTGGATAAAAGATTTAGGCATTTAAAATGAATGGCCATGTAGAACATCTATTTTTGAAGTATCTGGTGTCTATCATGGTCATTATCTGCCACACCAGTTAAATTGACCTTATGTGAAAATAATCCAGGTTAACATCGATATTTAAAGAGTATGGTGTGGTCAGAAACTAATATTAAAGTCAGCCAGCATTCTGGAACTGAAAATAAGATGTCTACAATGATGTTTCTTGATTTTAGGAAGATCAGGATTAAGCATCATACAGCACTTTTTGATGGAAACAAACAAACCTGGGTCACAGTTGGAACAAAGCTCTGATGATAGTAAGGCACCAATAAATATTTAATTTTAATGTTCATGCCAGTGCCAAATATTGCACCTGGAGATAATATCTGATTGGATCTGGACCAAAAGGGCAAATGAATGAACACTGGCTATGAACACTAATTTATAAATGTTTTGCTTTATTTAAACTATTCTTTTGGACTGCTCTTCTATGGTTATATTGTAGTTCCCAAGTTTGAATTTTTCATTGTTTTCTATTTTTACCTCTGCCCTTACTTATGTCATGGTTTTCTATCCCACCTCTTCATAATAAATGTTTGCTTCCTTCTGCCTCTTTGTTTTCTTTTGCATGTCATAAGTTCTGCTTTGCTTTGCTTGGATGCTAGAGGATGCTTGAAGCTTGTTGATGACATATTCATACCTTTAATTTTGTCTCTTTCTAAATATCAAGAAGGATCTTGATCTAAAATGAAATTCAATTACTGAAACCACTAAAAAGAAAATGAAATACTTGTTTCATATTTGAAGTTTTGTCACTTGCTGCCTGCTTCTGTTTCTCCTCTGTCTCCTCTGAAGTGAAGAGGGAGAGGATTGAAGAAATTGACCTTAAAAAAGATTGATCAAGGAAAATATGTTTTAAAGTGACTTTATATATCATCTTAAATTGACTCATTGTCACATTACCGTTAAACAATTCCTCTCATCTTAATAAGCGAGTCACAGCTAAAAAAGAGCTTTATTGCTTTAAAACTGAAACACAGTCATCATTATAAAGAAAGACAAATACCCATGATCTCGCCTATAAGTGGAACCTGATCTATAAAACAAACAAGCAAACACAATGTAACCAGAGACAGTGAACTAAAGAACAAACTGACAGTGACCAGAGGGGCGGAGGATAAGAGGGGAAAGGAGGGGAAGGATCATCAAGGAACATGTATCAAGGACCCATGGACAAAGCCAAAGGGGGAAGGGTGGAGGGTGAGAGGTGGGGGTCGGTAGGGTGGAGGAGAGCAGGGGGGGAAAATGGGGACAACTGTTACTTGAACAACAATAAAAAATATAATGATTAGCATAAAAATAATTACATGGAATTCCTCCACCTAAGGGTAACCACTTTTAATATACTGGTGAAAACTCTTTTAGATATCTCTCTGTGAATGCACACACACACACAAACACACACGTGCCTATACACCTATTTTTAAAAATATTTTATTTATTTATTTTTAGAGAGAGGGGAAGGGAAGGAGAAAGAGTGGGAGAGAAACATCAATGTGTGGTTGCCTGTCATGTGTCCCCCCACCCCGGGGACCTGGCCTGAAACCCAGGCATGTGCCCTGACTGGGAATCGAACCGGTGACCCTTTGCTTCACAGGCCCGTGCTCAGTCCACTGAGCTACACCAGCCAGGGCACCTATACACCTATTTTTTATAACTGGTGTCACACTATAGATACTGTTCTCCATATATACACTTATGTATAATATATAAATAAATATATAAATGTATACATATTTATACTGATTTTGAACATTTATTAATGACCAGAAAGATTCTCTATTATTTTTAATGGCTGTAGGGTATTGCCTTATTTGTTCCACAGTTTACTTAACATTTAAAAGAAAAAGAGCATTCTTTTTCTTTCCTTTTTCCTTTTCTTTCCTTCCTCCATCCCTTTCTTACTCAGTTCTTTACTTCTCTTGCCTCAGTGACTGCTGAAATGATCTCTGAAAAGAGTATATAAATTGAAATTTTCATCAACAAAAACTAAATACTGGATGTTTTATTCCCCTTTTACTACAGATGTTGATACTGTTTATTTACCTTTGCCAATCTGTTAGTATAATATAGAATTGCTTTAATTTCCATCTCTTTGATTATAAGGAAGAACATCTCTTAATGATTGCTGATCATGTTTTAAGTAATTGCCTATTCTCATCTTAGTACAATTTTTATCTTAAAGAAAACTTTGAGCTCTTTGCTTAAGGTAGTCATTGTCACATTCTTTACAAATGTTACTTCCCAGTTTGTATTTTTATTTTAAAGATGTTAATGTGCTTTATTTTCTCTTAGAACCAAGTATTTAGTTTTATGTGGTCGATTTATCAGTGTTTTTCTTTTATACTTTTGAGTTTTTATCAACTTATGGCTTAATTTTTCTCTTTAAATAAAAGAGGTGCTGTCCCAGCATTAATGTTATTGTCTCCAATTGAAGAGTTTATTGTCCTAAAAATTGGCAATGTTTTCCTACCAAATAAACAGCTTGTTACCCCAGAAACTTTACTGAACAATAATTGGAAGTATTTTTGAACTCTATTTTGCCAAGTTTTCAGTTACTTAGTTGGAATTTTGAATGGGCACTTGAGCACATTTTTGTAAGGTTTTAACTGAATTCAACATATGACAATTTAGAGAAAATTATGTTTTTATAATGCAATTCTATTTAAGAGAACATTTTTTCATGTACTAATTCACATTTTTCTTCTGTTACTTTTTTTAGGAGAGTGTTACAGTCTTGAAAATCATTTTGTCAATTTATTAATATGATACTTAATTCCAATTTTATTTCTTTGATAACTAAGAAACAGCGTCTTTTCATATTACTGTTGATCATTTTGTATCTGTTGCAGACTTGCCAGTTCATTTCCTTTTGAGTTTTTAAAAATAATTTGTAAGAATTATTTGCATATTAAGGCTAGAACACCACTGTCATATGTTTTGTAAATATGATTTCCTAGGTTGATTTTGGTTTTCAAATATATTTATAGTGCTTTTATTTTTTCATTATAAGGAATGGTTTCATTTTAGGTAGTCATTTTATCAGTCTTTTGGTTTTTATGACAAAACATGTTTCTTGTTTTTTTGTGACAAAAATATGTTAATTTATCCTGGCAGGGTCAGATTCTTAAATTTCAGTCATTTTAGTGGGTACGTAGTAATATCTGATGTGGCTTTAATTTGATGTTGCTAATAAATAATGGTGCTAAGCATCTTTTTACTTATTTATTTTTTCATTTTCATATCTTCGTTGGTGAAGAGTTTGTTCAACATTTTGCCCACATTTTATTGGGTTGATTGTTTTGTGATTGAGGTGTACAATATCAGAATATATTCTAGGTATAAGTTATTTGTTGGACATATATTTTGCAAATATTTTCTCCCAGTTTGTGCTTTGCTTTGCCTTTTCATTTTCATTGCATTGTTTCTTGAAGAGCAAAATACTTTAATTGTAAGTCCAATTTATCATTTTTTTTCTTTATGGATCATGATTTTTTGTGTCCTACTTAAAAAATCATTAAACATAAGGTCTCTAACATTATCTATATTTTATTCTCTAAGTTTTATAGTTTCAGCTCTTATAGTTCTGTGTTGTTATCTAAATTAATTTTTGATATATTGCAACTTAAAAATCAAGTTAAAATTTTTTTACACATAGCTATTTAGTTAATTATTTTAGCACCACTAGTTGAAAGGCTACTCTTTTCTGACTAAATGGCCTTGGAACTTTGTTAAAAATCAGTTGAACATGTACATGTGGGTCAGTTTCTGAACTCGAGTCTCTCTGATTGACTTGTGTGTTTATCTGTGCAAAACCCACACTGGCTTGATTGCTGTAGCTTTATAACAAGTCTAGAAATCTGCTGGTATAAGCCTCTTTGTTTTCTTCAGAAAAAAATCATTCCAAGACCTTTGCATCTGAATAGTAAATTTTAGAGGGAACATGTCAGTTTCTACAAAAAGCCAGTTAGAAATTTTCCAATTCATATAATATATAAGAATCTTATAACAATATATTTCTGTTTACTTCTCGTGACTTTTATGCTAATTTTGTCATACATTTTACTTCTACATAATGTAATGAACTCCAATACATTTTACTATTTTTTCCTTAAACAATTATCTTGCAATCTGATTTAGAAAAACCAGAAAAGTATCTTTTATATCCACATATATAGTTACTATCTAGTATTCTCCATTCCTTTGCTTAGATTCAGATTCCCTTTTGGTATCATTTTCCTTTTGCCTGAAAGACTTCTTTTGTCATTTCGTACGGTGTTAATCTGCTAGCTAGCACACCAGTTGGAAACTGCTGCCCTAGAAGAACTCTCAGAACTCAGGGAAGTAGCACACTTACTTTTATAAAGGCTGCAGCTCAGAAACAGCTAAATGGAAGAAACACACCGAGCAAGACAACAAGGGTGTAGTGTAGGAGGGGTACAGAGCTCCTATGCCCTCTCCTCAAGAAATTGGGGTGTGCACCCTCCCAGCACATCAGTGTGTTAAGCAGGAAGCTCCATGGAGCCTCAGGGTCTGAGAATTTTAATGGAGGTTTTATTACTTCAGCACAATTGACTGAATCATTGGCCATGTGACTGAACTCTGTCTCCAGTTACCCTCCTCTCCCCAGAGGTCAGACAATGGAAGGTTTCAATCCTCTAATCACATGGTTGGTTTTTCTGGTGACCAGCCCCCATCTTGAAGCTATCCAGGCTACTCCCATTCAAGTTGCTTCATTAGCATTACAGTATCGCTCAGGAGATTCCAAGGGTTTTTGAAGCTCTGTGCCAGGAATTTGATATAAAGCCTACTATATATAAAATTGCATGATATATAACACTATGTAATACTATGTGTTATAGGACCAAAGCAAGCACTAGCCTAGGGCTAATGTGTCCCTTTACTGAGGCAGTATACTAAAAGTCTGAGTACTCAAGTCTGAGTACTAAACTTGATGCTCCAAGGTTTTTCTATACCAGCTGTTGAGAATGGGAACATTCCTGGCCTTGTGTGCATCATGGGGATTGTTTCCTCTGATGTTTTCCTTGCAGTTTCTTCCTTGGCCTCGGGTAGTTGTCTCACACTTACACCTCGATCAGTGCTCAGGTGAAGACTGCCAAGGAATGCTTTGTAGATGTCCAGGGCTTGCCCCCTGTGCATCTCTTCCCTGGTAGTCTGCCTTACATTCTAATTTCCCTGATGTCATTTGATTGTCAATGTCATCTCCTCAACTAGGGAGACTGCTAAGATCTTTTGGGGTTCTACTTTCCCATGCCGTGCCCTGGAAACTCCTTCTGGAAGTATGTTGGGGCAATTATAGCACAAACTGTGTTTGTTTACCTTCTCAGGAGTCATTGTCCTTCACTGACTGTTGTCCAGCGTCTGAAGACTGTCTCATACCCATGGCCTGTTTTTCAGTTGTTTAAGATGAGAGAGTAGATGTCGTCCCTATTATGGCATTGCGTCTGGGAGCAGAAGTCTATAGGCCTTTTCAGTGCGATTTCTGTCTGGGAAGTTTGTCTTATTACTGCTGGAATAGCCTCCTCTCCATTTTTATCCCCCTCTTTGTCTGGCACTCTGGTGAGCTCAGTATTACCATTTCTTTCTTTATCCTTCATAAGTCTTATTTTTTAAAAAAATATTTTTTGGCTTTGCTTCTTTTCTGGAGCTTGTATAAATTCACAAATTTATTCCTCAGTTGTTCCATTTTGCTATTTGTCTTATTGATTGTGTTTTTTATTTTAACCATTATATTTTTATGACTAAGATTTATGTGTAGTTATTTTTAATATTTTCTAGTCTTCATATTGCTAATGTTTTCTCTTATTTAGTATAGTTAACTAGTTAATCTATAATTCTTTGTCTGTTGCAAAGATTTTGCTTCTGATGGAATTTATTACCCAGTGTATTTTGTCTTTGCAAGATAATTAAGATCCTTAAATGCCTTGTTACTTTGGCTTATGAGGTCATTTTTCCCTGTGGTATTGGCTGCTCAGTCAAATGAATCATATAGAAGAAGGCCAGAGCAGTCTGTGTCATCCACAGTGAACTCAAGGGTGGAGTCCAGATGAGTCCAAGAA
>PVKM010006597.1:0-43805 GCA_004027735.1 Carollia perspicillata | reverse complement strand
AACAGAAATATACAGAGCCTTTCATCCCAAAGAAGCAAAATACACACCCTTTTCAAATGCACATGGAACATTTTCAAAGATAGACCACATGATGGGACACAAAACAAAACTCTACAAATTGAAGAAAATTGAAATCATATCCAGCATTTTCGCTGACCACAGGGAGTGAATCTAGAAACCAACCTCTAGAAAAAAAAACCGAAAACATTGAAAGTCATGGAGACTGAATAGCATACTATTAAATAATGAATGGGTCAAGAATGAGATTAGTAAAAAAAACACAAAAAGTTCCTGGAAACATGCAAAAAAGAACTCACAATAACCCAAAACGTATGGGACACAGTGAAAGCAGTCCTGAGATGGAAGTGCATAGCCATACATGCTAAAAAAGGAACATTTCAAATAAACAACCTAACTCTTAAAAAGTCAGAAATATTTCAAATAAACAATGTAACCCTTTACCTACAAGAACTTGAGGAACAACAACAAAGATGGCTCAGAGCAAGGAGAAAGAAGGAAATAACCAAGATCAGTGCAGGTTTGAAGGACATGGAGACTAAAAGCACAATTCTAAGCATCAGTGGATTTAGGAGCCATTGATAAAGATAAATAAAACCAAGAAGCCTTTAATCAGGCTCATCAAGAAAAAATGAGAGGACCCAAATAGATACAATCAGAAGTGAAACAGGAGAGGTTACAACCAATACCACAGAAATACAAAGGAGTGTAATAAATTACTACAAAGAACTATATGCCAAAATATTTGAAAATCTAGGTGAAATGGACAAATTTCTAGAAAAATATGGTGTTCCAAAACTCAATGAAGAAGAAGCAGAAAGCCTGAACAGACTAATAACAGCAGACGAAAATTGAAGCAATAACAACAAAGTTTCCAACACACAACAGCCTTGGACCAGATGATTTTATAGGAGAATTTTACAAAAAATTTACAGGAGAGTTAACCCCTTTTTTTCACAGACTATTCAAAAAAATCCAAAATGATAAAAGTCTCCGAAACTCTTTTAATGAAACCACCATCATCCTAATCCAAAAACCACATAAAGACACGACAAAGAAAGAGAACTTCAGGCCAATATTGTTGATGAACATAGATGCTAAAATCCTCAGCAAAATATTGGCAAACTGCATCCTGCAATACATTAAAAAGTTGATATAGCATAATCAAGTGAGATTTACCCCAGGGAGGCAAGGATGTTACAATATTCACAAACCAATAAATGTAATACATCACATAAAGAAAAACAAATAAAAAATCATATTATCATATCAATAGGTGCAGAAAAAGCATTTCATAATGTATAGCACCCACTTATGATTTAAAAAACCTCAGCAATGTTGGAATAGAAGAAGCTCAACATAATAAAGGCCACATATGAGAGACCTACAGCCAATATCATACTAAATGGGCAACACCTTGAGCTTTCCCACTAAGATCAGAAACAAGATAAGGTTGTCCACTTTCAACACTTCTATTCAACATAGTATTGGTAGTTTTAGCCACCACAATCTCACAAGAAAAGGAAATAAAAGGCTCCAAATTGGAAAGGAGGAAAGGAAACCATTATTGTTTGCAGATGACATGATAGTGTACATAGAAAATCCTATAGATTCCACCAAAAAGCTGCTAAACCTAATAAATTAATTTGGCATAACAGTGGGATATAAAGTCACTATCTAGAAATCAAAGGCATTTTTTTTTATATCAACAGTGAAATATCAGAAACAGAAATTAGGGAAAAATCCAATTTGATATAGCAAAAAGAAAAATAAAATACCTAGGAATAAACCTAACCAAGGATGTAAAAGACCTATGCTCAGAAAACTACACAACACTGAAGAAAGAAATCAAGGAAGACATAAACAAATGGAAACACATAACATGTTCATGGTTCAGAAGAATTAACATCATCAAAATGGCCATAATACCCAAAGCAATTTATAGGCTTAATGCAATACTTATTAAAGTACCAATGGCATATTTCACAGATATAGAACAAATACTTCAAAAATTTATACAGAACCATAAACAACCCTGAACAGATGCTGCAATTTTGAGAAAGAAGAACAAAGTAGGAAGGATCACAATACCTGATACCCAACTGTATTATAAGGCCACTGTAATCAAAACAGCCTGGTACTGACATAAACACAGACAGATAGACCAATGGAACAAAACAGAGAGCCCAGAAACAAACCCAAGGTTCTATAGTCAATTAATATTTGACAAAGGGGGAAGCAGTATAAAATGAAGAAAAAATAGCCTATTCAACAAATGGTATTGGGAGAGCTGGACAGCTACATGCAAAAAAAAAAATGAAACTTGATCACCAACTTACACCATACACAAAAATAAATTCAAAGTGGATAATAAATTTAAATATAAGTCATGACACCATTAATGTCCTAGAGGGGAACATAGGCAGGAAAATCTCAAAAATTCCAAGCAGCAGTATTTTCACTGATATGTCCCCTGGATCAAGGAACATAAAGAAAAAATAAACAAATGGGATCTTATCAAAATAAAAAGCTTCTGTATGACTAAAGAAAATAGTATTAAAATAAAAAGAGAACAAACTATATGGGAAAACATATTTGCCAGTGATACCTGAGACAGGGGTTTGATCACCAAAATATATAAAGAACTCACAGGACTCAACTCTAAGAAGAGAAGCAACCCAATTAGAAAATGGGCAAAGGACTTGAACAGGCACATCTCCAAGGAGGACATACAGTGGATCCAGCGACATATGAAAAGATGCTCAGTATTGCTAGCCATCAGATGCAAATTAAAACCACAATGGAATACCACCTCACTGGTCAGAATGGCCATCATAAATAAAGCAACAAACATCAAGTGTTGGAGAGATTGTGGAGAAAATGGTACCCTCATGCACCGTTGGTGGGATTGCAGACTGGTACAGCTACTATGGAAAACAGTATGGAATTTTCTAAGAAAACTAAAACTGGAACTGCCTTTTGACCCAGCAATTCCACTGCTAGGATTATATCCTAACAATGCTGAAACATCAATCCAAAAGAATCTTTGCACTCAAATGTTCATAGCAGCACAATTTACAATAGCCAAATGCTGGAAGAAACCTAGGTGCCCATCAGTAAATGAATGGATTAAAAAAAACTATGGTACATTTACACAGTGGAATTCTATGCAGCAGAAAGAAAGAAGGAGCTCCTACCATTTGCAACAGCATGGGTGGACCTGGAAAGCATTTTGCTAACTGAAATAAGATGTGTGGTGAAAGAAAAATACCATATAATCTCACCTTTAACAGGAACCTAGTCAACTAAACAAACAAGCAAAATATAAACAAAGATACTGAAATTTAGAACAGGCTGACAATAACCAGAGGGGAGAGGTGAGGGAATTTCAGGGGAAAATGGTGAAGGGTTTGCAGAAATAATTATAAAGGACACATGGACAATAACAGGGGATAGGGTGGAAACAGGAAGGAATTATGTAGGACTAGGGTGGAGGGAAAGGCAGAAAATGGTACTTGAACAACAATTTTAAAAAATTACTCCAGCAAAAGAACTAAACAAAGTGGAGATAAGCAATATATCAAATGCCAAGTTCAAAACACTGGTTATAAGGATGGTCAAGGAACTTAAGAGGACCTCAACAGCGAAGAAAAGACTCAGTCAGAAACAAAGGATACACTAATTGAAATAAAGAACAATTCACATGAAACAATAGTAAAGTGGATGAAGCTGAGAAGCAAATCAGTGATTTGGAACATAAAGGAACAAAAAATGACCAATCAAAACAATAAGAGAGAAAAATACCCCCCCCCAAAAAAAAAAAACAAGAACAGTGTAAGCAGCCTGTGGTACAACTTCAATCATTCCAACATTGCCATCATAGGGGTGCCAGAAGGAGAAGAGAAAGAGCAAGAAATTGGAAATCTATTTGAAAAGATAGTGAAATAAAACTTCTCTATTTTGGCTAAGGAAATAGACATATAACTCCAGGAAACACAGAGACTCCCAAAAGATGGATGCAAAGAGGCCCACTCAAAGACACGCATAATTAAAATGCCAGAGGTGAAGGATAAAGAGAGAATCTTAAAAGCAGTAAGAGAAAACCCTGTAGTTACTGACAGGGAATTCCCATGAGACTAATAGCTGATTTCTCAAAAGAAACCTTACAGGTCAAAAGGGATTGGCAAGAAATATTCAAAGTCATGAAAAGAAGGGACCTACAGACAGGTTTGCTCTACCCAGCAAAGGTATCACTCAGAGTCAAAGGGCAGATAAAGACCTTCCCAGACAAGGGAAAAACTAAAGGAGCTCATCATCACTAACCCATTATTATATGAAATGTTAAAGTGACTTATTTAGGAAAAAGAAGGTAAAAACTATGAACAATAAATATACATCTATCAACAATTAAATCTAAACAAAGAAAACAAGAACAGAGACAGAATCATTGATACAGAGAGTATTTTGATGGTTTCCAAATGGAAAGTGAGGTGTGAAGGAATGGATGAAGAGGTTAGGAAATTAATAAGTACAAATAATGTAGTTAAAGAGTATACATGGGGATGTAAAGTACAGCATAGGAAATGAAGTAGCCAATAACTTTATATGCATGTCCCATGGACACCAATTATGTGGGGATTGCCTGATGGAGTAGGCAAAGAGAGTTAAGGGAGTTAAGGGAGGCAAAGAGAAAAATTGGGACAACTGCAATACTGTAATCAATAAAGTATAATTAAAATTTAAAAATTAAAAAAAAAATGTTACAGGGCACTTATTACATTTATAATATATTCCCTGTCATTTAAAATTCAAATTTAACTGCACATCCTGTATTTTTATTTACTATATCTGATAGCCATTTGAGAAGAAGACTCTGAGTTGGAGTTTAGTATGCAAGATGTTTATAACACTGCCCCTAGTATCAACAACCATAAATGCAGGAAAAAATGAGCAGAAAGAGAAGTTATGGTGCAACCAAATGACAGTCTTGATGATCCCCCAAGAAGCCCTAGAGCTAAGATGGTCCATCAGAGTGTCCTTCATTGGGTCTGAATTACAGGGGTTTTATGCCTTCTTCTGTTAGTCACTGAACATGGATAAGACAGCTTCCTATGGCTGAAGCACCCATGAAGGAGCTAATAGCTGAACACTATCTGCTTATACCATTCCCAGCAGCTGAAAAAAGTCCTTTTCTGAGGGGAATCTGGGTGACTGATTTTATATCCCTGACAATGAAGAAAGCAATGTGCCAGAAAGTGTGTAATATATATTACCCTTTATTTTTCAAATGCATAAAGCACAATATATGCTGTACCTGCTTATATTTGTGAAAGCAAACTTTAAGCATAAATTAAAGTTAATAAAAGTGGTTAATGATCCCTGGCTGGTGTGGCTCAGTGGATTGAGCATGGGCCTACAAACCAAATGGTTTCATGTTCAGTTCCCAGTCAGGGCACATGCCTAGGTTGTTGGCCAGGTCCCGGAGGGGGGATGGTGCTGGAGGTAGCCACACATGGATGTTTCTCTTCCTGTCTTTCTCTTTCCCTTCTCCTTTGTCTGGAAATAAATAAATAAAATCTTTTTAAAAACTGGTTAATGACAAAAAGAGGGAATAGGACAATGGCAATGAGATTTCTTTCATGTGTTTTATTCAATAGTTTTGACTTTGGATGTAAAATTTTAATGTTACCAAAAATAAAATTAAAGACAAAATAAAAAGAATCCTAACAAGTTAAACTGAAATAAATAAATCCACATCAAAGGTTATTGATATAACAACTCAAAAAGATTACACCAAGTAATTCTAGAACAGGCGTAAGTACAAAATTGTTTCAACTTCATTATTACTGACATTATTGTTTTGAGACTATAGTATGTATACTGTAGAGCAAATAAGTATGCCAATATTATTGAAAATCTAAATTTTCTACTTAAAAATAGAGATAAAAATACAAAATCAAAGAATTTAAGCCCTGGCCTTGTCAGGGCATTTAGCTAGTTTGTGGGTTCAACCAATCAATGTTCCTCTTTCTCTCTTGCTCTCTCCCTCTCTTTCTCTCTCTCCCCTTTATTCTGTCTCTAAAATCAATAAACATATCTTTGGATGAAGATTAAAAATCAAAATATTTAAGCAAATATCCTTCAACATTTATTAAAAGTGAAAATATTAGAATAACTCATTTTTAAAAAATATATTTTTCCAGTTTTGTGCACTAGAAAGCACCACAAAAAAATAACAGCCTAGTTTTCATGAGCACTAACTGCTCATATTGTGGCCTCTAAATACCATTCTTTTCTAAAATGAATTTGAAAGTTCTGACCAAGATACAGGTATAGGTAGAAACCCTTCACTTCCTTGCACAACCAAAAGGAGGATAACAAACAATCTAAAATTAATAAAGGAGCAGAAGTGCCAGAAAATCAAACTGCATGGAACTCCAACAATCAAGAAATTAAAGAAAAAGTTAACCAGAACAACCAGACCAGTAAGAACCGATGGCATGGATGGGTCAACTGAGAGAAACTTCTACGAGGAGGCAGACTGTGTGAGTGGGGCTGGCTGAAGGAGAAACTGAGACTCAGAGCTCATTGAGGACTACAGTGGTTGCAGTGGGGGAAGAAACTCACAGTCTTACATGAGAGATCCTTGGAAAGGGGGCTAGAGACAAGCAGGTGAGCTGCATTGTTCCCTCTCTGGCCCCTTCCCAACAGGCAGTGCCACAGCACAGCAAGGAGGGCTACCTAGCCCTAGTGAATACCTAATGCTCCACCCCCTTACAACTTAACAGGTGTGTCAAGACAAAGAAATATGGCCCAAATGAAAGAACAGAGCAGCCCTGGCTGGTGTAGGTCAGTGGATTGAGCACGGGCTGAGAACCAAAGGGTCTCCAGTTCGATTACCAGTCAGGGCACATGCCTGGGTTGCAGGCCAGGTCCCTAGTGGGGGCCACGTGAGAGGCCACCACACATTGATGTTTCTCTCCCTCTTTCTCCTTCCCTTCTCCTCTCTCTAAAAATAAAAATAATAAAAAAAAAGAACAGAGCAAAACCTCAGAAAGGGCACTAAGCAATGAGGAAGTAGCCAACCTATCTGATGGAGAATTTAAAGCCCTGGTAATCGAAATGCTCATAGATCTGATTGAGCTTGGTCAAAAATTTTTAAAAAGCAAATGAAAGATATGCAAAGTGAAATAAAGCAAAATATTCAGGAAACCAACAGTGACAGGAAGGAAACCAAGACTAAAAGCAACAATTTGAAACAAAAAGAAGAAATACACATCCACCTGGAACAGAATGAAGAAACAAGAATTCAAAAAAGTGAAGAGAGTCTTAAAAATGTCTGGGACAACCTGAAAGGTTCAAACATCTGGATTATAGGGGTTCCAGAAGGACAATAACAGCAAGAAATTGAAAGCTTATATGAACAAATAATGAAGGAAAACTTCCCCAATCTGGCAAAGGAAATAGACTTCCAGGAAGTACAGGAAGGCCAGAGAGTACCAAAAAAGTTGGACCCAAAGAGGAACACACCAGGGCACATCATCATTAAATTACCCAAGATTGAAGATAAAGAGAGAATCCTAAAAGCAGCGAAAGAAAAGGAGAGAGTTACCTACAAAGGAGTACACATAAGCTATCAGCTGATTTCTCAAAAGAAACCTTGCAGGCAAGAAGGGGCTGGAAAGAACTATTCAAAGTCATGAAAGGCAAGGACCTACATCCAAGGAAAACTATCCAGCAAAGCTTTCATTTAAAATGGAAGGGCAGATAAAGTGCTTCCCAGGTAAGGTGAAGTTCAAGGAGTTCATCATCACCAAGCCATTAGTACAGGAAATGTTAAAGGGACTTCTCTAAGAAAAAGGTCAAAAATATGAACAGTAAAATGACAACAAACTCACAACTATCAACAAATGAACCTAAAAGTAAAGAAAAACAATGAAAACAAAAGCTAAGCAAACAACTAGAATAGGAACAGAATCAGAGAAATGGACATCACATGGAGGGATTTCAGTGGGGAGGGAGAAAGGAGGAAAAGGTATAGGGAAGAAGAAGTATAATTAGTAGGCATAAAATAGGCTGGGGAAAGACCAAAAATCTCTTCCCATAGTAAGTGGTTGTCTGAGAACCTGAATGCTTACTCAGAATATGTGAGGGTAAATAATTTATCCTGACTTTCCCCTATGAACTGGATTTCAGGATAACAAAAGAAAAACGATGATGAAGAAATGTTTTTTTTTTTTAAAGAATTCAATACACTTAAAAAAAACACTGATTGGCAAGCCTTGATTAAGTAATTCAGGCAATGATTATCAACAGATTCTAAAATCATGAGGTGACAGATTGCTGATGATTGGAATATTCGCACAGGGTGACAAAGATTTCACCACAGATAACTTTACAGGGCAAAATGTAATCTCACAATGAAGCATAGGGTCATCGCAACATGAACCCATGTGTGCTCACTAATGAATCCTGGTATTACTAAAGAAGACAGATCAATTTTATGTACCCCTAAAGGGAGACAATATGGAGTACATAAAGTACACTAACCAAATTAATAACAATCTACAATGTCACCCTAATACATTCAAATAAACAACAAACAAGTAAATAAAACCTGAATTTAACCTACTATCTGAATGGAAGCAACTGATTGCAGGAATTAAGGAGAGAAATTATTTAAATGGCCCCACAAAAAGATATCAGACAAATCCAGAATGTGGAACATTCTAAAGAAAGAGAAGGAAACCAATCCAGTTCCACAACAAATCAATAGCATTTGTGCTACAAAACAGACCTGGGCCGGCAAATGATATAGGATTACTAAAAGGACCCCATTTTTCTCCAGTGGTCCCTCCCTACTAGGTTCACTATACCAGCTGCCAGAGGAAAGACATCTCTCAATGCCAGAGATCTGTGAAAAGGAAAGGAATTATTTATTTAAAGGCTATACAGACTTAGAGTAGTGATTTAGTGTCTTCATTAAAATACTAAAGTCCTTTAGAATACCCACAGACACATGCAGTCCTTTCTTCCATCTCTGCCCTAGTCTGGGGTACCATATCTCAGGAAAAGAAGTAGAAGTCCATGATCTGGGCTCCCATCACCATCAGTTGTGTTGTCATCATGGTTTCCAGTTAATCCAAAGCCATGTGGTACCTTCTCATAGCCCACCAGCAAGAGTGCTTTCTCCCCTTTTCTTCCAGGCAAAGTCTCTCCTGCTTCCTAAGCCACATGGCAAAAGAGAGCAACCCAAAGCCATGTGGTTCTTTCCTGGCAAAGCTGCGAGGGTTCCCACTCTGGCCAAAGCCGTGTGGTTCTCCCTTCAATGGCTGCCGCATCTGGGCTTAAATCCCCATGCCAATATTCCTCTGCGTCCCCATTTATGACTCCTCCTACAATCAGTTACACCTTCCAGCATTCCTGTATTCTTCCAGCTTTTCTGGGCTGCCATTGAGTCTGGGAAGGTGTGGCCTCATGGCATGGAGCCAATCTTCTCCAAGCTCTCACACAAGTGCTGTAACCAAGATGAGTTGTCTCCCAAATACATTTTGGGTGGAAGTCGCTTCCATCCCCCTGGCTCAAAGCACAGCCACAGCTATTTAACATATCCATGAAACAAGTTAAAGGTTATAGATATGTTAAATGACTATGCCAGAGGTTAGCTACAAAGCCTTTGCTATACAAAACATCTCTGAATGGCCCTACTCCATGTGTCCCATTCCCCCAGCTCAGACTTGTGGGGCTGAGGACATCCTATATATGTTTTTCTAATGTTTCCTGGACACCTTGAGTTCTGGACCCCATTACAAATCCCTATTTGGGACCACCCTCTTCGCTGCACCCTGTTACATTTGGATGGTGGAAAAAGGAGATTTTGAAGATACTAACCACTGATCCAGCTTATTGATACTGTCTAAATCAAATGAAACAACTTTATAAAAAAACATTCTTAAATTATGGTTGAATCAATCTTTAAAATTTTCATAATAAATATTCAACAAAAGGGGCAGAAGCATAAAATGTAGTAAAAAAAAACTCTTCAACAAATAGTATTGGGAGATCTGGACAGCTACACACAAAAAATGAAACTTGACCACCAATTTACACAATACACAAAGATAAACTCAAGATGGAAAAAATATAAGCCACAACACCATAAAATTCCTAGAGGAGAACATAGGCATGAAAATTTCAAATATTCTGTGTAGCAATATTTTCATTGTTATGCTCCCTAGAGCAAGGGAAATAAAGAAAAGAATAAATAAATGGGACTTCATCAAAATAAAAAGCTTCTGCATGGCTAAAGAAACATCAACAAATGAAAAGGGAATCAACTGTATCGGAAAATATATTTGCCAATGAGACCTTGGACAAATGCTTGATCTCCAAAATATATAAACAACTCACATGATTGCACTCCAGGTTGGCAAACAATCCAACTAAAAAAAATGGACAAAAGGCCTGAATAGATACTTCTTCAAGGAGGACATACAAAGGGCCCAGAAACACATGAAATGATGTTCAGCTTCACTAGCCATGAGAGAGATACAAATTAAAACCACAATGAGATACCACTTCACACCAGTCAGAATGTCCATCATAACCAAATCAACAAACAATAAGTGCTGGTGAGGTAGTGGTGAAAAGGGGACCCTAGTACACTGTTGGTGGGACTGCAGACTGGTGCAGCCACTGTGGAAAACAGTATGGAATTTCCTCAGAAAACTAAAAATGAAACTGCTGTTTGACCAAGCAATTTCACTGCTGGGATTATACCCCAAGAATCCTGAAACAACAATTCAAAAGAAACTACACACCTCAATGTTTATAGAAGCACGATTTATAATAGCCAAATGATGGAAGCAATCTAAGTGCCTATCAGTAAATGAGTGGATCAAAATACTATGGTACATTTACATGATGGAATACTACATAGCAGAAGGAAAGAAGGAGTTCCCACCCTTTGCGGCAGCTTGCATGGATCTGAAGAACATTATGTTAAGTGAAATGAGCCAGGTGGTGAAAGACAAATGCCATATAATCTCACCTATAAGGGGAACCTAATCAACAAAACAAATAAGCAAGTGAAATACCACCAGAGATATTGAAATAAAGAACAAACTTACAGTAACCAGGGGGGAGGTGGGAGGTAAGAGGTGGGAGGTGGGGAAAAGAAGGGGAAGGGCCATCAAAGAACATGTATAAAAGACTCATGGACAAAGCTAAAGAGGGGAAGGATTGAGGATGGGAGGTGAGGGAGCATGGGACGGTGGCGGGAAAATAGAGACAACCTTACTTGAACAACAATTTTAAAAGTGCATAATAAATAAATGAATAAATAAATAAAAGGTGTTCAAGTACAACTCAAATACTCAGCTCTTGGTCTACATTGCATATAGATTTTGAAACCCCCTTCTTTGCAAGTCTTCAAAACAATTAATTTGAGAAAAAAAATAATTGGAATCAAAGTTCTAGTCATTTGTAGCTCAGAAGATGAAGGTTGTCATTTGATTTTTACTTCTGAGTAAATGAATATCGTTCTTCACACCATTTTATATTCTGTTCACTTTCTGTCCCTCTTTTCCACACTTACTCTCTATTAGCTAACCTCCCTTGATAAATTAGTTCTGTAGATTAGGTTTGGGGAATCCCGAAGCTTTCATCTCTGCATGTTTTTAGTTTTCATTTATATTTTCTACATTTAATTTTTATACTTTTTTGAAAATCATAAATTTATAAAGTAATTAATCATGTATAAAAAGATGTCTCCATCAGTTCTAGCAAGACCTAATTCACATTTCTTACATTTGTTGTCCACTGTGCAGAGTAAAAATCATAGGAATTTGTAAAAATTGTCTTCCTTAAAAAAATACACAAAAAACTATGGCCCTCTTAAGCCTAACAGGTAAAATCAAGAAGTCATACTGGAAAATGGCTTTCATTTTCATAAATACTCTAATTAATTATTGAGGAATAAAACTGTGGTAGTGATCCCTCATGTTCTTTAAAGGTTCCACACCCACTGTCTCTATAAATAGGGTGTTAAGTCCTAGTGTCAGTGCCAATTCTAACTTAGAAATTGCATTCTTCCCACTCAGAAATTCCTCCTGGAGTTTCAACAAGAGAAATTATTCTTCATTTTCCCTCCTTAAAACTGTTGTGTAATATTGTTAGCAGAGAGAGGATGTTTGCTTCCACCCCAAAGGTGGCTGGATTTCAGTGTAGGTTGAAGCAGTATCTATATATAGAATATAAAAAGCCTTAGACTAACTGGAGATGAAAAGCACTCTAGATGGATAAGGTATTATTACTACTAAAGCAATTATTTTCATTTTGCTACAAGGTACAGGGAGCCAACCCAATCTGCCCCATAGCACTGTGGCAAGTTGTGCTTGGAGCTCTCAGTTCTTCACCTCTAACAATCTGTTTCCCTTATACCAACACTACCTATCAATTTTTAATAAACAAAGTAATTTGAGACATTTTGAAGTTTTTAATCTAACATGTCCATGGTGGGAAGTGAAGTGACCAATAAAATCCTTGGTTAAAGCCACATATTTAAGTACCACTGAAAAAAGGAGCAGAAAGCAAGCCTTGCCAGAGTTTAAAAAAAAATAGGAAACAATAATCTACTCTAGTCACACTGAGTATTAAACACAATTCTGTAGCTACCTGCTGATTTAATCAATCCTTTTCAGTTAAAAAATAGAAATTGGGGTGTAATATGCATAATGAAAATTTTTAATAAAACACATTGACATTTTTTTCTTAATGGGAAATAAAATGATCTGAAGGCATCCAGCATACATTTAACAAATTCCTGGAAAAAGAAAACCAAATGGTATAAATGCATCACAGCCTGTTTGCAGTTCTAATATTTATCATAATGCAAAAACTTTTGGTGCTTACTTCCTTAAAATCAGAGAGATAAATATGGATCAATTTGATGCCCTGAGGCTAGCCTTTTAGTTGAAGTATTTTGAGCTCTTTTGTTCTCTTCTGAACACAAAACAAGCCAGCTCCCTCTCAGATAAGAAGCAGGAACAAAGCAAAGGGCTTGAGTAGAAATTACTGTGAATCCCTTTTCAGGGATTACCATCCCTGCCAAGGAGAAACACTTGCGCCTCTGATGAGATGGGGGGTTAGCAACATCTATAAACAGGACACAACATCTTAATCGATGGATCACATAAAAAGTGTCCCATTCCTGTCAGAATAAAGAACAGCTTATTAGAAAACTCCTTTCTTCTCATCAGATTTTCTAATGAGTTCTAGAAAATAAGGAATTCTTTCTTCTAAGCAAGGGTGTCCTATAGAACTTCCTATGATGATGGAAATGTTCTATATCTGTGCTGTCCAATAAAGTAGTCATTAGTCACATGAGGCTGCTGAGCCCCTCTGCAGTCAATTTTGTGTACTTTAGATAGCCTCGTTTAGCTAGTGGCTAAAATAAGGGATAACACAATTTAGACATGAGGGTATTAGTTAGCCAGAATGGTGGGCTTCTCCACCTAGAATGTATATGCCTTTTCGTAGGAAAGGCTGGGCTCATGTACTCTGACAGGAAAGGTGGTGAAGAATAATGAACAGGATGAAGCGGTCTGAGCATCTGGGTCCAGTCCTGGCACGCTGCCCTTTAGACAAGTTTTTCTTTAAGCTGAATTTCCATAAAATAAGAGTAATAACACTTCGTTGATTTGTTGTGAAGATTAACACAAAAAAATGTTCTTAGGACAACTAGTGAAAGACCTTCCATGTAAGAGGTGCTCACCATGGTTAACATTTCATCATAATCATTACAAATATGTTGATGATTGAAGACCTAGACCTAAATTGGTCAGAGCCATAGCCAAAGAGCATTTAATTGTTGTAGGTTTGGGTGGATTCCTGGGAAACCCACCAAAATATATAAATTCATTCAGAAGTTAGATTTTTTCCATTCACTCATTCAATATTTAAGTGTCAGATTATATACGGCATTCTGTTAGGCACTGTGGGTGCAATGAGGAGATGCCAAGAGTACTCTCAGCTCCCAAGTTCTTAGGGCATGCAGTTCAGGACATTCTGTGATTACCTGAGTTGGGAGGTTGCAACAATGGTTTGTCAATAGTGATAATTTTGACTATTGACATGACCTACACAGTGATGATGTTACCTATTTAGTGGCAGTAACTCAATATAGCTCTCTTCTTCAGTCTTGTCCATTACTGATTTTAAGCCCCTATTAAAATGTTGGCCTAACTTGATTTACATAGTGGCAGATTTCACATTCTGTTTCAAGAAATTCCTTTGTATGATGATAAAATTTAACAAGTGTCAAACAATGCTTGAAGAACACAATTAACAGTCTCTCTTCAGCAGTTTTTCTATCATAACTTTTGAACTAGGAGCCCAGGACAAATGAGGTAAGCTTTTGAACAAGTATTCAAACTTAAGGTCATAAATCTGTGTGCATTAGGGAAGTTACGTGCTCTGGGGTATCATGCTGGCTGCTTTCCTCTATGGTTGGGGAGCAGGGCTGTCCAATACCATTGGCAGGAGAGTTTTGCAGTAACCTAGAAAACGTGAAAGAAACTTTCACCCTTATGCCATCAGGTCAACAATTTAAATTTAAGCCAAATTTGTAATGACAGAAACTCCACTGGTTGTCAAAGTACCTGGCATAGCTTCATCTCCCATATCAAAATCAATAGTTCTGCCTGGCTCTCTGATTTCAAGAAGGGAGTTGCATTAGTAACCACTTTACTGGAGCCAGAAAGTACATTGTCAAGATAATATCCCTTGCTGTGGGGAGGGAGGTATAAGGAAACTAAATGGTTTTTCCTAAATGGAAAAATATAGTAAAGATTATATATTTAAAATAGATTACCATATATCCCATTCATTCAAGGATTTAACTTAGTTTTTAAATATATAAAATGAATATATTACATCCACTTAAACTTTAATGCTTAGAATATTTGATAAGTGAAGAACACACCAATGAAGTAGAGATTATATACAGTCCTCCAATATCAACTACTTTAACTAGAAGTACTATAAGAATCTTAGGTTTTTGGCAGATGGAGGATTTGAAGGTATCAATTAAGCACAATGGAATTAAAATTGTTTTTTAAATTTGGAATAACAATGGCTATTAATTTATTCAGATGCTAAATTCTCATATGAAGTTTTGGCATAGATGCATGAGGAAAGTTTCACATATTGAACCTTTTTCTCTCTACCTTTTAACATATATAATATGGTAAAGGGAGGTATCTTGAAAGAAAATATTCAAAAGAGTTTTATAGTTAATGAAACAAAATTGAGGCACAATAAAATCTGGGCATGAGACAGTTGATTTCTCAGTTGGGATGTATTTCAGGAAAAGATGGCATCATGCCTTCCCATTCAGGTCTTAGTAATCATTACACTATTCATGAATAGATGCTTTGGTCAGATCTCCAAGTGTAAATGAGTTCATTAAAAGATCTAGGGAATTGGAATATTAATTCTAAATCACTACATATTATAGTTTTTTGCAAACAAGTAGGGAGACATGGCAAAGAAATGAAATAGTAGTGATTGTCTCTAACTCTGGGTCAGAAGTTGGTCTCAGAAAATCACCAAAAGAGCTCTTTTTAGCATAAGAATTAAAATCTTTAAAAATTTTTTGAGCACTTATTGTCACAATGTATGTAGCAGGTTGAAATAAGACAAAGTAGACTCATGAATGCTTCATGTCGTATATGGAAGTCACTAAAAATAATCTACTGGATAGAGGAGAGTATACAAATCACCTTTGCATACTTAGAAAATTTTAATATAATTTTGGTGAAGGAGACTGTTTCATAGAATGTTTGAAATGACGGTGCTTGTATAGTAAACAGTGTTTTAAATAACTTGTGGCATATTTTTTAATTTAGGCTTAGTTGCTCTCCTTCCAGATTTTTATATTTTTCACTCAAGCAATTTGGCACTGGTTGATTTGTGGGTGGATAAATTTTGTCACCTGAACAATCAACTTGAAGTTATTTTTGAAAGCATTTTTATTCTCAGTTATTATGATGATACCATACTTGAGGAAAATACTTTTGAGTTTAAGAGATTCTGAATGCCTAAGGGCAAAATGAAACAATCAGGTCACAAGAAGAACTTCAAAATATCAATTGAAATTGTTTCTGTCAAGTATAAAATTTTTGAGTACATAATTCTTACAGATATGCTCCTTCTTGTGTTATGGTTATGTTTGTGTACGCCTCATCCTCACAGCTCTATAGGGGCATATTAAATGCTCTGGCTACCTCTCAAATTACTTAATATAATCAAGATACAGGAGTTACTTGAAGTCCCTACATGAAATTTCATTGTAGAACATGACAAAAATATATTATAAAATATATTTTATTTCTATAATAAAATCATAACTTAACATTTGAGCGTGTTTCTGTTTATTTATTTTGTTAGTTTCCTATTCACAAAAGAAGTAATAAATGTTTTTTTAGCACATTGGTCACAAATGGGAAGTGTAGTTCTTAGTGAGGGTGCAAACCATTTGAGCAGAGGATTAGAATTCTGAGGGTATACACGGATTATACATGCATTTGTTTAAATGATCATTCTAAAGCAGAGGTGAGCAAACTGTGACCCATGGGCCAAATCTGTCTTCCTGCTTGTTTTATAGGAACATAATCAGGCCCATTAGTTTACATATTGTTTAGGTCTGCTGTTGCACTATAATGGCAGACTAGAGTAGTTACAACAGAGATATATGATCTTCAAAGCCTAAAATACTTACTGTCTAGTCCTTTACAGAAGTTTTCCAACTCATACTATGAAAAAAATAGTTTATTTTTAATTTTTATGTCAAATGTAGTCATCACTATAGATTTACAAACACAAAAACTAGTCAGAACATCTTTTCAACTGCTATTACTAAAATATATCCTGAGAAAATCTGCATATTTTCTAATTGCCTTTCTACTTAAAGGCAGCTGTATGACTCAGTTCTAGTCCTTAATACATGAGAATTTGATGCAAAGGTGACTGTGGGATTCTGATAAACAGCTATGACTAGCACCACCCCTTGCTCACTTTCTTGCCTTGAATATGAACACAAAGCCATGAGTTGAGGGAATGATATTTATCCATGTGGTTTTGAAAGCCTAAGGAAAGAGCAAAAGTACCAGCCCTAATATCTTTAATTTTTGTTCATCACAATCATAAGTAGGCCTACCTAATATAAAATAGTAAATTGAAATCTTACAAACCACAATTTGGGGGAGGGCAGGAAAGGAAATTTAGAGTGAGGGTTGCCAAAAATTCAATCTAAAATAGAAATAGATGGTCTGAATTATAAACATCTTGCACTAAGGTATGACATTCTCTCTAGATGGGACATAGTTCCCTTTATCTCTTCTGTCCTTTTTCTTCATCAACCTGTTTGACTTCTATTTATTTTTGTTCTCTATGATATAGTCTCCAAAGATGGCTACCAACAATTTCTTCCCTTCCTGTGCATTCATAGCATAGTGTGGAGACTATGTTCTCTCACCTTGAATCTATACTGTCCTTTGTGACTTGCCTTGACAAATTATATGCATCAGAAGTGACCTCTAACACCAAGGTCTTAAGAGGACTGGCAGATTTTTCTGGAAGCCAAGAGCAAAAAGTGATTAAAGGAGGAAAGAGTAATCAGCTGTGTCAAATGCTTCTGATAGTTCAAGTAGGATGAGGCCCAGGGACTGATCATTGTATACAGTCATTTAGGACCTGGATTATAGCAATCTCTGTTGGAGTGTTTGGAGCAAAGTTCTGATTAAAGTGTATTCAAGAAAAAAAATGGAAAGAAAGAAATGAGTACAAATAACTCTTTCATCTCTTCCTGGAAGTCTAAGAGCAATTGAAAGGGTAATGATGATATATGGCAAGGGCAATTTTTTTTTAAGATAACAGAAACAGTGTCAACTTATCTAAATCCTAAGTACTATTCTTAGGTTTAACCTACAATTTAAAGACAGTATAATGTTATTGTAAAAACAGGATTTCTAAAGTCAAGGTTAATGCTTGGCATTTAGCATGTTGGCAAATTATCTTCCTTGTATTTCAGTCTTCATTTGTAGCATGATCAAAAATGATCATTTTCTACAGTGATTACCCTGATCAAATTTTTTTCTTTGTGGTTTAAAGTTTGATAGATTTTGTTTCAGATTGTTCTATTTAAACTTGGTAGAAAACATAGAAAGTTATGCTAAGAAATATGAATTTAATAAATAGTATTTTCTCCACATAATAGGATAAGATACCAAATTAAAAAATGTATTCTGCAATTTTGGAGAAATATATGTTACAAAATTGGAGGAATATATTTGGGAGATAAAAATATATAAACTATTGAAGTATTTATTACTTATATTCCAACAAGATAGTCTGTTAACAAATTTATATTAAATTGACCCTATTTTGTCATGGCAACTTGTAACATACATGTCATCATGTTTTTTCATGGTTAGGTCATATGTTGGGTAGAATGACTGGTGGTAGTTTATACTGGCAAAACTAAGAACCATTGTGATAGAATCTCCTTACCTCTGCAGTTGAAACTATATATCCTTGTGATTTCATGTATTATGTTGTTTTATTTTATTTGAGATTACCTCTGAAAACAGTACTTTAGAAAAATAAATCTCTATAAATCATTTATATTCATTTTGATGTATTCTTTACAATTATGCCCTTTTGACATAAATACTTCATAATATTTTGTGTACAATTTCAGGTTCATCTTATGCTAAAACCTGTTTCCTGGGTTCTCAATGACATAACATGTGTTTTAGGACAGTGTCAGTAATGACCCTCAGCTAAGTAATGTGCAGATGGCCTCCCTTCAGAAAGGATTCACTAGTAGCACAGACATGCTGGACTTTGGAGCCTATGGGATTTCCCCTGTCCATGAGTCTTCGGAATACCATGGTTCTGCCCCAAAGCAGACAGTCCCACAGAGCTCTTTGAAGAATGCTGGGCCCTGGCCAGTGGGGCTTGGTAACTGGAGTGTCATCATGTACACCAAATGTCAGGGGTTCAACTTTAGGTCAGGGAACATATCTGGGTTGTGGATTCATCCTCGGTCTGGGTGCGTATGGGAGACAACTTAATGATGTTTCTCTCATGTCAATGTTTCTCTCTCTCTTTCTAAAATCAATTAACATTTTTATAAAATTTAAAGAAAAGAATGTTGGAAGGAAGGTCAAAGGGTTCAAAGTAGAGGCTCTGGCATAGTCATATCTGTGTTTTAATTCTGCCTCTACCACCAGCTTCATGAGTCCTTTTACTCCATGTGTGGAGTGGAAATGATGATGGTCACTATACCTCATAGGGTTGTTGAGAGATAAAATGAGATCAAATGTAATAATTTTGACTCAGGCTAGGTGATGATGTGTCTCTACCAGGTGAATATAATATGTAAGTAACTGGAGATTCCAATAGCAAAAGCCTCAGGAGCATGGAATGGTGGAAAACTACAAGCATGTCTTGGAAATATTACAGCTGGATCCCAGACCACCAATAAAGCAGTCTCACAGGCAAACCAGTCCTAATCAGTGTGAGGGTGAGGATCTTGCATTTAGTTCGTGAGAAATGCTTTGTGCGACATGAAAATAAAGCCAGGCACAGTAAAATCAGCTGTGCCTGTATTAGCTTTGGAGACAGGCTGATTTTGATTCCCATTACAAAGCTAATTTTGCACATCTCTGTATCTCCACTGAAGATTTTGCTTAGTAAACATAATTCCTATCTCTTTCCAAAGAAATGTGATTCAAGCAAGAATGGAATAATGACTGATTAGAATGTTTTTGATAAAAACTTGAACATTTGGATATTATTTTGATAGATTCTTCAGTAGTATGCCATTTTATGGCTTGTAATATTAATATTTGTGGTAAATTTTGTTGTTCACTCCATATTGACACATTCCATGGGTTCTCAAAAACTGTTACCCTATTTTTAAGGAAAGAAGTTAATTTAGTTTTTGTTATATTGTTGTTCAAGTACAGTTGTCTCCATTTTCCCCCTACCACACACCCCTGCCCCACCCATCCCCACTCACCACCCTCAATCCTACCCACTTTTGGCTTTGTCCATGAGTCCTTTATACATGTTCCTTGATGGACCTTCACTCCTTCTCTCCACCCTGCATTATCCACAGCCCCTGCCTTTCTGTTTACTGTCAGTTTGTTTTTTATTTCAATGTCCCTGGTTATATTTTGCTTGTTTGTTTGTGTTGTTAATTAGGTTCAACTTACAGGTGAGATCATATGCTATTTGACTTTCACCACCTGGCTCATTTCACTTAGCATAATACTCTCCAATTCCATCCATGATGTCACAAAGGGTTGGAGCTCCTTCTTTCTATCTGCTGTGTGGTATTCCATTGTGTAAATGTACCATAGTTTCTTGATCCATTCTTTTACTGATGGACACTTCGGTTGCTTCCAACACATTTTTTAATTCACACACAAAATCCTTAAAATACTAGGAGTCACCTTTTTCTCACATTAAATTGAGACATTAAAATAATATAGTCTGTCTGGAAAAAGTCCAACTATTGTTAATATAATGAAAATGGTTTGCATGACATCAATGTAACCTGGCAGCCAAGGAGAGTGGACTGGAATGTGCATGTGTGAACAATGAAAATTTCACTGTATTAGTCAGTGGGGGTGTTAGATGCTATTGAGTGAGCATGTGTACTGTGTGACCATCACATTAAAAATAATTGAGTGAGTAGAGCAATGAATCTGCATCAAATTTTGTGTTATGCTTGAACATTCCCCCACAAAAACTATTAGGATTAGGATTCAGAAGACAACTGGTGATTAGCAGATTCATCACAAAAATGCACTCGCTCACGTGTCATATCTTGTGCAGAGATTTTTTTATGAAACATCAAATTACTCAGGTGACTCAGCCCCCTATAGCCCAGATTTGGTGCCCTGTGAATTCTGTTTTTTCCCAAAACGAAAATCACCTTCGAAATGGAAGAGATTTCAATAAGGAAGCTGATGGCAATTGGGAGAACTGTGTGAGATAACAAGGAGCCTACCTTGAAGGTGACCCAGGTGTCATTGTCCTATGTACAGTATTTCTTGTATCTTGTATCTCAATACATGTCTCTATGTTTTATGCTACATGGCTGGATACTTTCTGGACAGACCTCATAATATGGAAAGTTCTTTGTGCAATGCTTAGCACTCAGTTAATTGCCACACATGGTGGCTGTTTTACTGTTTTTCATAAAAGCTCTATCACTTGTTTATTCATTCATTCAACAAGTTGTTTGAGTACCTACTACAAGACAATTCTGGGAGAGAGTAGACCCTGAAGTAGTAGCACTTACCATCTAGAGGTAGATACAAATAACTGTATAAGCCAATAAATGGAGTAATATAATTGTGGAAGGACTGTGACAAGATCTTTTTAAGATAATAAGTCATGAAAGAATTACGTGGTGCTCTTCTCCAAAGAGATGAGACTTAGGTTGAAGTTTGAAGGACCGGAAAGAGTAAGCGAAGCAAAGAGCAGAGGGAATAGCAAGTGCAAAGGTGTGGAGGTGGGAACAAGCTTCACTGTGCTGCCCCTGAACAAAGCAATCACATAAGACTGAGGAAGGTGGTGAACTGGAGGAAGTGGGCTGGGGCAAGGCAGTGCACGTTTTGCTGAGGAGCTGAATTTATTCTACAAATGTAAGATAGTCACCTGTGAGTTTTAAGCTAAGTGGCACAATTCAATATTTTTAAAAGATATCTCCGGTACCTATGTGAAGAATGGGATAGAGGTAGTGGTGTTCACAAGTGCTGAGACAGGGAACATTTGCAAGTGAAGGAAGATAAATGATGAGTTCTGGCAGTAGCAGTGGTACTAGTCAGAAATCTTTGACAGTCTCTGAAAGTTGAACCCACAGGACTCCTCCATGGACCGGGTGATAGGGGACTCAAGAGTTGGAAAGTTTTAGTTTAAGGTAAATAGTTAGAAGCCTCTGTAGGTAATGCATGTGTTAAAGCTATTGTTTCAGAAACTACAGATAAGGCCCATACTGGCTCCTGAGAGAGACAGCCTACCTCCTGGGGCACTGTTAAAGATTACCGCCTGGGGAGCAAGTGGAAGCATCTGGGCCTTTGTGTTCCAGGGAGAGACAGACTACCACCTGCCCCTGGGAACAACTAACTGCCCAGAGTGAGAATGCTGCAGTCTTCTTTCAACTAATTTTCCCTGAATTTCAAAACCCCTCACTGCACCTTGTTTATTCTCTGTTATAAAAGACATTAGCTAGGCCCTGGCTGGTGTAGCTCAGTGGGTTGAGCGCGGGCCTGCGAACCAAACAATCATGGTTCGATTCCCAGTCAGGGCACATGCCTGGGTTTCAGGCCAGTTCCCAGCAGGGGACTCACGAGAGGCAACCACACATTGATGTTTCTCTTCCACTCTTTCTTCTTCCCATCCCCTCTCTCTAAAGTAAATAAATAAATAAAAATATTTTAAAAAACATTGGCTAAGAAAGAAAATGCTAAGATGGTCTGTTAGGGCATAAACCCACCATCTTCTCAGATTGCCAGCCATCTGAATAAAGCACCCATAAAGCTCAGTCCCTGTTTCTGCTTAATGGGTTTGGCATGTTTCAGGCAGCACAAACAACAGTGTCTTTTCTGGTTTCTCAGGGTGTTTACAGGAAGGAGCAGCAACTACTGAATTAGTAATCACTAGATTCATTTTTAATCAAAGGTTTTGCTACCAACAGAAGAGATGGTTATGCATTATCACTTGAGATAAATGTCTAAATTTAAAGTATGTTGGATCAATTTGAATGTGTGAACATTGAGGGGTGTTGGTTACTTTATTTGTATGATCCTGGCATTTTTCTAGTATTGTCCAGAATACTCTAAGTAATATTGACTAGAAGTGACAGATGCAAAGGAAAGCATTTTGTAACCTGCAATTTCCCTTTGCAGTGCCTTGCAAAGACATATTAGAGCCCAAATAAAAAATGTTTTCCCTTCATACTTATCAAAATATCATCTTATATTTTGAACAAAGTAGACAAAAGTAATAAAAAGCTCTATAACTAACCAGTATTACTATGTGGCAGTTACCAGAGTTTGGCAGGAAGGGAGAATGGATGAGTCAGTGTTTAACAGGTTCAGAGTTTCCATTTGGGGAAATGAAAAAGTTCTGTAGATGGGTGGTGGTGGCGGCTGTACAACAATGTAAATGTTCTTAATACTACTGAACTATACATTTAAAAGTGAATAAAATGATAAATTTTATGTTATATATATTTTGCCACATTTTTTTAATTGTAAAAAATAGAGTGTATGTAAAGTTTCGTGTTGCCAGTTTCAAACCCTAATGCCAATCTTTACAAAGTCACCCACCAAAGGACACGGAGGCTGTTAAGTCCAGGAACCACAGACTGATTGAAAGTGATGGTTCCTGTTGCTCAATAATGCAACAGAATAAAATGTTCAGTTTCTCTGACTCTATCGTATGCAAGAGTGCATTGTTCTCATGGCTTACAGGGTAATAACTCCTGCTTTAGATGTGCTAATCATTAGAGGAATTTCAATTGAGATGTGAGTTTTTACAAAAACAAGAAATCCCTCTCTTTTTCCCTCCCCTTGATATAAATGAATGAACTCTGTATTTTCTTCAGATGGATTTGAGGATTAGAATCCTCATCTTTTCCATTAGAACCTCCCTTTTTTAAAATTTAACATTTATTGTATTTTTCCATTACCATTTAATCGCCTTATACACCTCTGCCACAGCAATCAACACACTTGTCCATGGCCATGAGTTCCTTTTTTCTTTTTACCCAATACTTCCATACCCTCACCTACTCCCTTCACCAGCTGTCATCCTGTTCTTCATCTACGAGTCTGTCCATGTTTTCCTGTTAGTTCATTTTGTTCATTAAATTCCACATATGAGTGAAATCATATGTCATTTGTCTTTCTCTGACTGGCTAATTTCACTCAATGTAATGTCCTCCAGGTCCATCCACACTGTCACAAAGGGTGAAATTTTCTGTTTTATTAAGGACAGAGGTGTATTCCATTGTGTAAACATCCCATAGTTGTTTTATCCACTCATCTACTGATGAACACTGAGGCTGCTTCTAAATATTAGTGATTGTAAATAACACTATAATGAACTTAGGCATGCTTATGTTCTTTTGAAATAGAGTTTTGGATTCCTTTGGATATATTCAGAGAAATGAGATCATGGCCACCTACCTGTATATCCTCCTTGGACAAGTGTCTATTTAGGTCTTTTTTCCCACTTTTTAATTGGATTATTTGGTTTTTGGTGTTCAGTATCTTAGGTTCTTTATAAATTTTAGATATTAAACCCTTATCAGATGTATTGGTGAATGCGTTCTCCCATTCTCCCTTTTTATTTAGTTGATGATTTCCTTTGCTGTGAAAAAAACTTTAGTTTGATGTAATCCCATTTGTTTATTTTTTTTTTCTTATTTCCCTTGCCTGGGAGATATATCTGATAAAATATTGCTACAATCAATGTCCAAGATTTTGCTGTTTTCTTTTACAGTTTTTATGATTTCAGGTCTAAGGTTTAAGTCTTTACTCTATTTTGAATTTATTCTTGTATATGGTATAAGAAGATAGTTTAGTTAGTTTCATTTTTCTGCACATATCTGTCCAACTTTCCCAACACCATTTATTGAATAAAGTCTTTTTAACCTCTTTGTATGTGCTTGTTTCCTCTGTCTAATATTAGCTGAGTATAAAGGTATGGGTTTATTTCTGGGCTTTCTATTCTGTTCCACCAATCTATGAGTTTGTTTTTATAGCAGTACCATGCTGTTTTGATTACTATGGCCTTACAGGATAGTTTTCTATTAAGTAGTGTAATTCTTCCAACTTTTTCTTTTTTTCTCAGGATCACTGTTGGATGCAGTGCCTATTGCGGTTCCATATAAATTTTTGAAACATTTGTACTAGTACTGTGAAATATACCATTGGGATTTTGATAGGAATTGTGTTGAATCTACAAATTGTTTTGGGTAGTATGCACATTTTAATGATGTTAATTCTTCCTATCCATGAACATAGTACATGCTTCCATTTATTTGTATCTTCTTCAATTTCTTTCTTCTATGTCTTACAACTTTTCAAGTACAGGTCTTTTATATCTTTGTTTAGGTTTATTCCTAGGTATTTTATTATTTTTGTAGTAATCGTGAATGGTGTTGTTTTCTTAAGTTCCTTTTATGTTAGTTCATTATTGGCATAGAAATGCAACTGATTTCTGAACACTAATTTTGTACCCTGCTACTTTGCCTAATTTATTCATTAGTTCTAGTAATTCTTTGGTGGAATCTTTGCAGTTTACTATGTACATTATCATGTCATCAGCAAATAAAGACAGTTTTTCTTCTTCATTTCTAATTTGAATGCCTTTTCTTTCTTCTTGTTGTCTGAGTGCTTTGTATAGACTTCCAGTACTGTGTTGAGTAAGACAGATGACAGTGGATATCTCTGTCTTCTTCCCGATCTTAAGGGGAATACTTGTAGTTTTTGCTTGTTGAGTATGATGAGGGCAGTAGGTTCATCATATCTGGCCTTTATTATGTTTAAGTATATTCCTTCTAATTCCACTTTCTTGAAAGCTTTTTATCATAAATTGGTGTTGGATTTCTCAAATGCTTTTTCTGCATTTATTAATAAGATCATGTGGTTTCTATCTTTATTTTGTATGTGTTGAATCACTATTATTGTTCTGTGAGTGTTGTACCAAGTTTGCATTCCCAGAATAAATCCCACTTGATCATGGTGTATGATCTTTTTGATGCAATGTTGTATTTGGGTTGCTAATATTTTGTTGAGGATTTTAGTGTTTACGTTCATCAAGGATACTTGTCTACATTTTTCTTTCTTTCTAGTGCCTTTATCTGATTTTGGAATCAGGATAATGCTGGCCTCAAAAATGAGTATAAGAGCCTCCTCTCCTCTTGAATTTTATAAAATAATTTGAGAAGGAAAGGTGTTAGTTCTTCTAGGAATGTTTGGTAAAATTCACCTATGAAGCTATTTGGTCTGGGACTTTTGTTTGTTGGGAGTTTTTAGATTACTCCTTCAATTTCACTAGGTGTAATCTGTCTAATCAGATTCTCTGATTCTTTTTTATTTAGTTTTGGAAGATTGTAGGCTTATGGAAACTTGTGCAGGTTATGCAGTTTGTTGGCATATAGTTGTTCATAATATTTTCTTACAATCCTTTCTATTTCTTTGATGTCGGTTGCTTATTTTCCTCTTTCATTTCTGATTTTATTTATTTTGTTCACTTATCCATTTTTTTTCTTGATAAGTCTCATTACAAGTTTGTCAGTCTTGTTTATCTTTTCCAAGAACCAACTCTTCGATTCACTGACCTTTTGAATTCTTTTTTTAAGACTCCATTTCATCTATTTCTGTTCTGATCTTTATTATTTCCTTCCTTCTGCTCACTTTGGGCTTTGTTTGTTGCTCCTTTTCAAGTTCTTTTAAGTGTAAAGTTAAATTGTTTATTTGAGATTGTTTTTTGCTTTTTGCGATAGGCCTGTAACTGTATGAATTTCTTTCTTAGGATTCCTTTCCCAGTATCCCACAGATTTTGGATTGTTATGCACTCATTTTCATTTGTTTCAAGGTACCTTTCAATTTCTTCCTAGACTTCATTGTTGACCATTCATTGCTTAATAACATGTTATTTAGCTTCCATGTCTTTCTGTGCTTTTCCATGTTCTTCTTGTGATTGATTTCTAGTTTCATAGTATTGTGGTCAGAAAACATGCTTGATATGACTTCAATCTGCTTACACTTACTGAGACTTGTTTTGCATCCTAGCATATGGTCTATCCTAGAAAACATTCCATGTGCACTTGAAAGTTATATATATTCTGCTGCTTTGGGGTGAAATGCTCTGAAGATATCAGTGAAATCAATTTGATTTAGTGTGTCATTTAGGCTGCTGTGTCTTCAATGGATAGCTCCAAAGGTAGATCCAAATGATCTATCCATTAAAGTCAATGGTGTTTTAAAATCCCCAACTATGACTGTATTTCCTTTGAACTCTCCCTTTATGTCCATCAAGATTTGCTTTACATATTTAGGTACTCCTGTGTTGGTTCATAAATGTTTAGTAAGGTTATAAGTTCTTGTTGTATTATTCTCTTTATCATTATGTAGTTTCCCTCTTTGTCTCTTACTATGGCCTTTGTTTCAAAGTCTTTTTAGGTCAGATATTTTTTTGTACTGCTATTCCAGCTTTTTCTTCCTTTCCATTTGTATGAAATATTTCTCAATCCCTTTACTTTTTGCCTTTGTGTATCTTTTGATCTGAGATGGGTCTCTTGGAGTCACTATGTAATGGGGTACAGAGTGGGGGTTCCCTGAAAATAGGAGAAAATGCCCAAACCTTTGGTTTGGGGAAGGGGAAGTGGATGATACAATGTTTAAGTCACTTTACATAATAATGGAAAGTTAATAGCTGTGCCCTTCTTGAACAGAGAGGGCTGCTGCCCATGGAAGAAATTGTACATGACTTTAAGAGCATATAGTGACTCATGACATAGGCACGGGAGGTGTATGCCCACTCCGGATATATGTGTGTCATGGGGAACTCTTACCCTGACTGAAGATGGCAGCCAAAATAAGGTAAAAGATATAAGGCAACTGGCAAAAGTGGCACATCATAGGAGGGGTTGGATATAAGGTCACATAGGAAGTGCCCAGCCAAACATTTCAAATAAGTGTGGGCTGAAAGAGCAGAAGGGAGAGTAGCTGCATGGCCTGTATTGAGAGAGGAACTACTTCTACTTCTCTGAGGAAGACAAAAGCATGCGGTCTAAAAAGGTGTAGGACAGGGACTGGTCCACCATGGGATCTAATGTGTAAGGAGATGCCATGTGGTTTGGAGTAAAAGGATGCCACAAGTTATTGAGTAAGAAAGTGGCATCCCACTGGGAAGCTGACCTGGATAAGATGGCAGCAGAGCTGATGGAGTTGTGTGGGAACCTGCCTAACCAAGCACGGATTTGTAGGAGATGCTTGGAAGTAAACTGCAACCAAGAATACTGAGCTACAGACTTCTGCTTCTCTGAAGTATGTACAGAGAAGCCAATCTCCTAGGATGTTTGCTTCCCTGGACTCCACTATGACCCAGTGTAACACAGCACATGTTTTTTTGAACCATTACATGGAGGCTGAGAACAATGTACCCCAGGCCCTGAAGAAGAGAACTGCTGCAAGACAATAGTGACTCTGAACCCCACAAGATCATATTCCAAAGAGGATGGAGATCTGGTTAATTGGCCTGCTTAAGAATAGATAAGGATATGGAGAACTTCTGGGCATAGTTTTGGCTTATAGCCTTTTGGGGAGCAAGGGAAGTGCTGGGTTTCATGGGAGAAGTGGACTCTGAGCAGGAGTGCTCTCAGTGCCGCTCCTTCCTACCAAGGTTGGTTGGAACAATATTAATAAAAACCTTTTTCCTTTGACATATTGTTGGGTCATGTGTCAAGGTACAACACAGCAGAGCCCCCATTTGCTTGGTTACAACAATATATATGGGTCCTCTTCTCATTTATTCAGCTACACTATTTCTCTTGGTTGGTGCATTTAAGCCATTTACCCTTAAGTTGATTATTGATAGATACATATTTAGTGCCATTTTATTGATAGACTATTTTCCTCTGTTTATCTTTTCTTTCTCTTTCTCTTCTTCTTAAAGCAAGCCCTTTAACATTTGTTGCAGTACTGGTTTGGTGTTACCAGTACTTTTAGCTTTTACTTGTCTTAGAAGTTCTTTATTTCTCCTTCAATTTTAAATGATAGCCTTGTTGGGTAAAGTAGCCATGGTTATATGTCCTTGATTATTATCACCTTGAATATTTCACACCATTTGGCCTGAAATGTTTTTGTTCAGAAATGAAGTGACTGTATAATTAGTGCTCCCTTATATGTAACTATCTGCTTTTCTCCTGTGGCTTTTAGGAATCCCTCCTCATCTTTAAGCCTTGTTATTTTAATTATGATGTGTATCAGTGTAGGCTGCTTTGGGTCCAACTTGTTTGGGACTCTCTGGGCTTCCTGGACTTTTATTTTTTTTTTCCTTCACCAGATCAGGGAAGATTTTGGTCATTATTTCTTCAAATAAGATTCTAATCCCTTGATTGCTCTCTTCTCCTTTTGGTAGTCCTATGATGTGGATGTTGTTGTTTCATGTTGTCTAAAATGTTTCTTAAGTGCTCTTCATTTTTTTAACTTCTTTTTTCATTTTCCTGTTTTTTCTGGGTGTTTTTTTCTATCTAATCTTCCAAATCAACAATTCAATCCTCTCTTTTATCTAAACTACTGTTTATTCCTTCCAGCATATTATTTATTGCAGATATTGCATTTTTTATTTCTGACTAGTCCTTTTTATGACTTCTGTGTCTTTTTTTCATGCTATTGAGTATCTTTATAATCATTAATCCAAACTCTTTATCTGACAAATTGCTTGCCCCATTTCTTCTAGCTCTTCTCCTGGAGAATTCTCTTGTTCTTTCATTTGGTGTCTGTTTCTTTGTCTTTCCACTTTGGCTGCTTCTTTGTATTTTCACCCTAGTTGTCAAACTACTTAATGATATAGCCTGAAGCTGTAATCAGCAGCTTGTTACTCTGTGGTAACTGGGTGGGATAGAGTAATTCTTGTGGATGAGACTATTGCTGCCACTCAGGCTGATGCCATGGAGAGGAGTGCTCTGCCTGAGAAAGATGTCTTCTGCAGTATGTGGAATACCTCAGTTCAGGCACAAGGATACCTTCAGTTCTCTCCCCAGAGCCACCAATGCCAAACTCTTATCAAGCAGCTCTAGTCCACTCTTCCCTCCCTCTGCCAGAGCCCAGGATAAGTGGCTGCAAACAGAATTTTTTGTTTTGGCCCTTTAAGAGGCTTTCTGCATCTCCAGCTATCTCTCCATGCAGACCAAAACTCTGCTGCTTTTCACAGCTGGGTGTTATCCTGGTTCCTTTTTGGCTCTGGTGCTATAAGGTAGGGATCCAAGCCTGAGGTTTACAACCCACACTTCTCAGGGGGAATCCCCCAGCTGCTGAAATATCTCCCTGGAACTTCAGCTGCCACCCATGGGAGCCTAGCCAACCTTCTCAAACCTCCTCTGCATTACCTACCAGTCTCATTGTGGTGCAGTGGTTTCATCTGTCTGTCCTTGGTTACTTCTCTCCAGCTAGTGTTCAGTTGGTTATTCAGGATGATCTCTCTACAATTTAGTTGTAATTCCAGATTGGCCTTGGGATGAGGTTAATATAGCCTTCAGTTATTCCTTTGCCATCTTGGACCTCTCTCTTTGATCTTCTTGATCAACGAACATTTTCTTACTCCACACTATGACATTTTGAGTTTGGTTTTTCAGAGAATGGTGCACATAGACTTTTAACAAGTAAGAATAGTGCAGGGTTATAAAACAAACAGCTAAACCAATCAGTCTTTAGTTAATAATCGGGCATTTTATTCATCATTGGCTTGTGCATTCATTTGGATTTCTTTGAAATCATGCATGGAAATATTATTTATCTTATATGTTGGGTATTCTTCATATTTCCTTAACTATTGTACCTAAGGCCAGGACTTCTTTGTTTATGCTGTAAGTACTATCACCCAACTGCTTAGCAGTCTGGCAGTGGACCAAGCATTTCTCAGAAACATACCATTTTCCAGGCTCACCCTAGAGAACCAGACACATTGTTCCCTGTGAACAATGTAGCCTCCTGATCCTGACAAGGATGTCTATCCTTGCCCCCATCATTCCACTCTTCTCTTCTCTCCCCAGGACACAGCTGATGTGCAAGAAGGCAGGGACACATTGTTTATATCAATTTTCTTTCCCTGCCCTCTCTTTCTTTTTGCCACTGTCCACTGCTTTACCTCTAACTTGCCTATAAAAAATATTTATTTTCTCTCTATGTGGTGAGAAAGTGACTTCATGTCATTAGCTTACAGTCTATGGTTTTAGTTCTATGCTCTTGGACCTCTAAAGTTGTGGTGTAATATTCAAACCAAGCTTTAGAAGTGCAAACAGAACTCATTTATTTGCTCCATGAAGTCCTAGCTTTGCATATTAAAGGCACTTTGGCATTTAGGTTATTACAACTTCCATAGTTTCACAAAATCCATTCAAAAAATATATTTGATGTCTTTATGTGGCCTCCTCCTTTATATGGCCTCCTAAATGGCTGAGGGAAGTATATTGGGTTCAAAGAACCTGGAGTGGCAGAGATAGCCAAATACCATTATCCTACTGAGTAAGATTAATGGAATCAAGGTTCTGGTGACCAGCCCAGGAAGGGATAATTTGTTCATTAATATGTTGTCTTGTATGTTCTTTAAAGGCATGATCTTGGAAATCAGATTACCCAGGTTTGAACTTCAATTTGTTCAATTCCTCCTAGGAGACACTGGGGTATTACTTCATCTCTCTAAATATGTGTTCTCTTCTTTACACTTCCTTATAATTATAATCCCCAGCTTATGAGGCAACTAGCTCATGAGGATACCAAGCTCACCCACGCTCATTTCCTCACCTTTAAAATGTGATATTTGGCACTGAAAATTAAACATGATCATGCATGAAAAGCAGTGGACATGGTGTCTGCCATGTAGTAGGTGTTTAATAAATGATAGCTATTATTATTTTCTCACTTATGAAAGAAAAAATCTTCCCTGCTGATTCATAATTTGTTGAAAGACCGAAGTGATGTCATAAATACGAGGCAATGGCATTATATATTATGAAGGGTTAGGCCAATATAAGGAATTCTTTTGCAATGGTTTCCAAGTATCATTCAGTGACTAATAATCATAATTGTAGAGTATTCAGAAATCAAATCTTTTAATGATCCTTAGCCATGTTGAGTTGTTCTGTGACTGCTGCAGGAGTCCACAAGCCCATTGGGCTGTAATTCATATATTTATCCATTTAATGAGGTTCTACTATGAGGCAGTGAATAAACCAAATACAAAACATTTTAGATATAGTGACCATGAAAAGCCTATGGTTCTCCAATTTAGGACTTCAAGTAGACAGCTTGGATATAGGGATTCTAGATTTTTAAAAAGAGAAGTCTGCCTTGGAAATATAAATTCAGCAATAATCAGAGTACATATATTATGCAAATTAAAGCTGGCCATCATCTTAAAATTTAATTCTAACCCCCAGGTCCAAAAAATTATTTTATTCTCTTGCAAGAAACATGAATATAAAAGGATTGTCCCTTGTTTTCATCCTTTAATGTTGGGGCAGGGAGAGTTTGGGGAAGAAAAAACTAAGCCACTAAAGATGACTTAATCTAATTAAAAGAATAGGATAGCACTCAGTTATCTTTCTAAATTATAATTGGGCTTTGAGTGGCAAGGCAAATTTAATATACTGTTTCATGAATCCTTTAGTTGGACTATGGTCTATTTACATAAAAACATAAATCAACAAAAATATTCTAAGTTGTTAAAAATATTCTAAATTGTTGTGTCTATACTCTTTAGCAGATATGATGAAGAAGAAAACAGCAGCCACCCTAAATCTCATCACTAACATATCCTCTAGCAAAAAGATTTCACCACTGAAAGATCACTATTACAGCTTTAATGTATTTTCTCATTTTTTCTTCTTCATAAGCAATACAGTGTATTTATAATTTTAATCAAGATCTGAATGTTGCTATATAGCTCATATTCCATTTTTAGCTGTTTGCTATCTTAGAAGATTCTTTAATTTTCAGCATTTGTTCTCTAATAATTTTTAGGAAAATTAATTTTAATATTTGGTAAATGTTTGATTTTTTAATTAACAATAGGTGTGTAAATATATATGTTTATATTAGAAAATAATGGATCAAAAGGTATAACTACCTTAATATGCATATTCTAACTAAATATTTGAATTAGATGATATTATTTACACTCTCAGCATCAGAGATGTCATTATGTTTATTTATTGATTTGAACGAGTGAAGCAGAGAAAGAGAAACATCAGTTTGTTGTTTCACTTATTTATGCACTCATTGGTTGACTCCTGTATTTTCCTTGACCCAGGATGGAGCCCATAACCGTGGTGTATCAGGGCCACACTCTAACCAACTGAGCAATCTGGCCAAGGCTCTCAGCATCATAAAAAAGAGAGCTCATCTAACAGTACCCACAATGTACTGTAATATTTGGTAATTACTTGCCAATATATAAGATAAAGTACATTATTACAATCTTTTCTTTGCATTTTTATTATAAATAATATTAAATGTGTTTGTTAATTCTGATTTCTTAGCTTTTCTAATATCTTAGCAAATGTTTATAATTTTATCTCCTAATTTCTAACAGTTATAACAATGTTAATTAACACTGGCTATAGTGGTCAGTGGTCAGCAGCAAAATTCCTGCAAGTGAATACATAGTACAGGACAATTATAACAGAGCAATTTGGGAATTATTACATTAGTTACAGGGCAGAGGTTAACACAAAAATATAAAGTTACACACCTTTGAGTGGTTTGTACATTTGTCATTTGAAAAGAAAGGGAGATATTTACTCATATTAGTTTATCCTAGAATAATTTTTACTGATCTCAGTAGAAAACTAACAAGGTTTCCTGTTTATTTTGCACTAAATTAAAGTAAGGTCTTTTCAAATTGCATTCAAAATAATTTTGTAACTCATATCTTAACATGTATTTCTAGATGTTTTCATGAAATTACAAAAGCTGGTTTCCTTAACAAATCAACAGAATAATTTATAAAGCAATGCACTATTTTTTAATAATTTAAATAAATATAGTGCATTCTTATTATTAATTTCCTTCTCGGCAGCACATCTTTGTGATCCTCAACAAACTATTTTTTTTTTTTTGGCCAGTTAAAGGGGACAGAAGATGTTGCTGAAGCATTTATTTCAGTATTCAAAGAATACATTATAAAGTAGCTTTTAATGACCTCAAATGATTCTTCATAATTTTTAGAATACTGAAGATGTATTGTAAATTTTGTACTCAGCCATTCAAATTTGGTTTTTCACTTCACCAACTACACAGGAAATGTCTAGAAAATGTAAATGCTCAATACTTTGCTGAGACACATATAAATAGAGATTTGTTGGAAGTACTACAACTCTCTTGTCAGCTCCATGACTTTTGGAGCCAAATTTTTCTAATTCCAAATTTATGAGCATGTGACAAAATCTGACTTATATTGCTTTGTGAACCAAGGGCCTTCCTATACATGTGTTAATAGACTGAAAAAATGGGCAAATGAGAAGTGTACCTTAATTCATCATTTAGACTCATTCTGTTTTAGAGCTGGAAGCATCTGAATGACTATATATACGGTAAATCTTGAGGTTTTAGTTTCAGAGAAGTTTACAATGGAAACAGAGACAGAAATGTTTTTATGTGCAATAAACAGCCAGCCCACTTTCACTCCCTTTGTATTTTCTCCTCTGCTGGCAAGCCCATCCATTCCTGTTCTTCCTTGTTCTAGTTTTTAGAGGGAGACTTTGTGGTGGGAAAATGCCAGCTTTCTATACTCCTAACTGAACTGCTTCAATTCTCTGAAACTAAGTTTCCTCATCTGTAAAATGAAGGGGTGGGTACAAAAGTACCAAAGTGACTGAGTATGATGTGAATAAACTATATTTAAGTAAATAGCTTAATATGATGCCAGTAAGTATAATAGTATTGGGTTAGTCAAAACGTTCATTAGTTTTTTTCTGTAAGATGGTTCTAGTAGCACTTAGTGTCTTGAACTTCATTCAAAACAATTTTGTTAGATTCTATTGTGGCAGCTGCCATATCAGTGTGCATTAAAAAGAAAACCAAAATTGGTGAATTTTTGTGTAGCCATTTTAATATTGAAGATGGAAGAAAATATGCAACATTTTCAGCATATTATATTTTATTATTTCACAAAAGGTAAAAACACAACTAAAATGCAAAAAAAGATTTGTGCAATGTATGGAGAAGGTGTTGTGACTGATCCAACATGTCAAAAGTGTTTTGTGAAGTCCTGTGCTGGAGATTTCTTGATGGACAATGCTCTACAATCAGGTAGATGAGTTCCATGGTTGGGTAGATGAGTTGAATTTGATAGCAATAAATTGGATACTAATTGAGAACAATCAACATCATACCATGTGAGAGATAGCCAACATATTCAAAATATACAAATCAATAAAGTTATTGGTGAAAACTAGAAATGTGTCTTTTATTTAACAGAAAAAATCATACAGAGATTTTGGCCAACACAATAGTTAATAAAAGAAGTTGACTATTCTTTTCTCTTAGATTTCCCCCAGAATGTGGACCAACTATGGTCCGTGTGTTTAAACAACACCCCCCAAATATATCTATCTATTGATATCACTTTAGCATAGTGTTTACACTTATAAAAACACTTTTCATAGATATCAGTTTTTTTCAATAATGTGAAGTAACTGTTTCTAATATGGCGTAGTTTTTCTTTAAATGGGGTTAGCATAGTATATTATAATTTCATGTCATAATAGTTATAGTATTATTTAAAATATTGTTTTTATTTTAATATGTATTCAAAATTCTGAAACACTAAATCCTTTATTTCATAGGGATATTGTTTTATTTTTAAATGAATTTAATCAGGAAAAAATAAGATTGATTGTGATTAATTAATAAATAATATTAGACATTGCATACAAACATGGCAAGAATTACTAATTTAGTACATGAATCACTGTGATTTGGAAAAATCAACGTAGGAGAATTTTTCAGGGATTAGAGATGATTGTCACTAAAAGTCTCAAAAGAGAATATATAATTACTTTATATTATAGTTAAGGATTAATGTAAAGTTGTGGTCCACCAATATTTTAAACTTGTTTTTATTCTTCTTTCTTTAACTTCTTTGCTTCCTTCATTCCTAAAGCCATTTTTTTTCTTGTTCATACTGCTAAATTATATAAAATAGATATTTTCTTTCTCCCATGGGCAAGAGATTTATCTCCCATTACAAATTAGTAGATACCAAATGAACAAAGAGTTTTGAGGGTAGTCTTCATGTCATTTTTTAATCTAACATAGGAACTTCAGAATGAGGAGCTAAAACTCACTTTCTAGATTAGGCAATAACATGATTAAATACTCAACTTTGCAATACAAAAGAAATTCTAGACATTCCAGAATGTGAATTTTAATCTAGGTTCTTGCCTTACTTTCATATGAGGCAATATTTGTACTTGGGATTAAGCAATTCTCATTAATGTTCTTTTCATAAAACATAATTACTAATAATTTGCATAAAACAATTTAATTATCAGTTTGTTGTTTATTTTTTCCTCAAAATAATATGAAAATGAAGCATAAGTATAAACCATGTTATGTTTTTCATCAATAGAATTCTTCTAATTCCCAATTCTAATTATTCCATAATTATGTTCTAAAGTTTCCTGAAATTTTTTCTTATTTATTTTCACTTTTTGCAACTCAAAAAGTATTATTGAAAATGTGGTTAAGATTTAGTCTGAGGATCCATTTCTTGCTTAAAGAAATATACCTTTTTAACTTGGGTTTCCCTTTTGAAAAAGCTCAAAGCAAATTTATTGGCAAGCAGCTTCTTTTTGCCTAAGGCAAAGACTGGTGAATTATGCCATATTAAAGAGATTATTAAATATTTTATTTTGCTTCTTTGCAAAAAGTCATGAACAAACTTTTACAAGGTTCTCCTTTTATACAGGTTTATTTTTATAAACCCATACTGAAACATTTTTTGTTCTCCTCTTCCTAGTCATATTTTTTTAGCATGTCTTTAATGCCTAAAACTCAACAGATAATGAATGGCCTTATTTTTACAGGTTACATAAAAGTATGACCCTCCACACTCTGCTAAAATCTTGCTCTGCTATATGTCCTTTTCTTTCAATATTATTTGCCATCTTACATCTGTTCTGTAGGGGTAATATGTATATTTATATACAGTACATTCTTCAGGAATGTGTGGCTGTTTACAGAGTCTTGGTTCCTTTATAATTTCAGTTGTTATCCATTCTGGAGTAATAGAACTAAGTTTGAGTAGTAATAGGACACAGATTTCTTACTGAAACATCATCTGATGTGTATATATATATATGTATATATATATACATCATCAGAAAATAAATATACATATAATTTTCATAAGTTGAATTTGTTCAGTTGGTATTTTTTCTATGTTTGATACATTATTTAATGTTTCAAATATTTAATGTACAATATTTAATGTTTGAATGCATACCATAGGCCACATACTGTCATGGCATTTTATATATGTTCTCCTAATTAAACTGTCACAACTCAATGTTGCTTTACAAAGTTCATCACACATAGATTAAATTGGCATATTTTTCTGAAAGCTTTAAAAATACTTTAACAAATTTGGTGGAGTCTAGAATATATTACCTTAGGAGAATTTATTTAAATACTATAAACCATGTATATGATGAACATATTTTCATTAATGAGCAAGGTATTAAACAAGGCTTCTGATTTAGAGTCACAGACTCTCAGTTCATAAATCATTTCAGTTCTCCTCCTGAAGTTAGTTCAGAGAGGTATAGAAAAAGACATGGTTTGGATAATGTTATTATACATAATGATCTGTGAAATTCAAATTATGGTATTAAGGGTTCATATGACCACTCTTCACTTTGCTCTGGTGTGGAACATAGAAACAAAATTATGTTTGATTATCCTTCCTCAAGCAATCCAAAGAAGAAGAATCCAGACATAAGAAGTCCAGTCATATTTTTCCCCATGGAGAATTGCCAAAAGCAAAGAGTGGGGTCCAAAAATAAAGGTGGAAACAAGCACAAATCTGGATCTGAATGGGAACAGATAGAAAAGTGACTAGGTTATTTCTAGCCCTTGAGAATCACCCATACCTGTTATTGGAACATATATAAGAGATGAGCACACAAGTTTGACTATTTTACCAGTTCAAGGCTGACTCTAGATATGTATCTTTGTTCAAGTGGCACTAGGACTTTTGGTTACCTTGTGCTATAGGACACAGATTGGCAAACGATGACTCACAACCAACAGCTTTTGTGGGAATAAAATTTGATTGGAATATAGCCACACCCATATACTGACTCATTTTCTATGTTGACTTTGCACAATAGTGGCAGAGTTGAGCACTGGTGGCAGACTCTGTGGCCCACAAAGTCTAAAATATTCATGACAGTGTTCTTTACATAAAATGTCTGCTGACTCCTGCTGTAAAAAATAAAAAACCTCAAAAAGGTTCCCAACAAACAAAAGCATTGGACTGGATGGCTTCACAATGAATTTTACCAAACATTCTGAGATGTTCTCTAACATGTCTCCTTCTCAAACTATTTTATAAAATTCAGGAGGAGAAAAGGCTCTTACACTCATTTTATAAGACCACATTATCCTAATTCCAAAACCAGATAAAGATGTTACAAAGAAAAAAATATAGGCCAATATCCCTGATGAATATAGACGCTAAAATCCTCAACAAATTATTAGCAAACCAAATACAACATTGCATCAAAAAGATCATACACCATGATCAAATGGGATTTATTCTGGGAATGCAAGCTTGGTACAGCATTCACAAATCAATAAATGTGACTCAGCACATATACAAAATGAAAGATAAAAGCGACATGATCATATCAATAGATGCAAAAAATGCATTTGAGAAATCCAGCATCCATTTGTTATAAAAATTGTCAGCAAAGTAGTATTACAGATTACATATCTGAACATATTAAAGGCCATATACGACAAACCAACTGCCAGCATCATAATCAACAGGCAAAAACCACACACATTCTCCTTATGATTTGGAAACAAGGCGGGGATGTCCGCTTTCATCTCTTTTATTCAACATTGTACTGGAAGTCTTAGCCACAGTAATCAGACAAGAAGAAGAAAAAAAGGCATCCAAATTAGAAAGGAAGAAGTAAAACTGTCATCATTTGTAGAAGACATGATATGGTACATAGAGAACTACAAAGATTCCACCAATAAACTATTATAACTGATAAATTAATTCAGCAAAGTAGCAGGATAGAAAATTAATATCCAGAAATGACTCGAATTTTTATATGCCAATTACAAATTAACAGAAAGGGAAATTAAGCAAATAATCCCATTAACAACTGATTCAAGAGAATAAAATACCTAGGAATAAACCTAACTAAGGATGTAAAAGACCTCTACGCAGAAAGTTATAAGATACTGAAGCAAGAAAATGAAGAAGATACAAATAAGTGGAAGTACACACTTGTTCTAGGATAAGAAAAATTAACATCATTAAAATGTTAATACTACCCAAAGGAATGTATAGATACACTGTAATTCCTATCAAGATTCCAATGACGTATTTCACAAAATTAGAAAAAATATTTCAAAATTTATATGGAACCACAAAAGACCCTGCATAGCAACAGTGATCTTGAAAAAGAGGTACAAATTTGGAGAAGTCATGCTACCTAATATCAACCTATACTATAAGGCCAGAGTAATCAAAACTACATGGTGCTGCCATAAAAACTGACCCATAGATTAATGGAATAGAATAGAGAGCCCAGAAATAAACCTACACCTTTATACTCAGTTACTATTCAACAGAGGAAGTGAGTACATACAAAGGGCTAAAGATCATTTATTCAATAAATTGTGTTGTGAAAATTGGACAGATACATGCAGAAAAATAAAACTAGACTATCTTCTTACATGACACACAAGAATAAATTCAAAATGGATTAAAGGCTTAAATGTTAGATCCAACATCAAAAATATCATAGGAGAAAACATAGTCATCAAAATCTCAGACATTGGTATTAGGAATATTTTATCAGATATGTCTCCTCAGGCAAGGAACAAATGAAAAAAATAAACAAATGGGACTTCATCAAATTAAAAAGTTTTTGCACAGCAAAGGAAATCATTAACTAAGTAAAAAGACAATCAATAGAATGGTAGAAAATATTCACCGATGCATCTGATAAGGGACTAATATCTGAAATTTATAAAGATTTTACAAAACTCAGCACCAAAAAAATAGACCTGATTTAAAGAATGAGCAAAGAACTTGAATAGACACTTCTCCAAAGAGTACGCACAGATGGCCAATAGACACATGAAAAAATGTTCAATGTCACTAATCATCAGAGAAATGCAAAGAAAACCATGATGAGATGTCATCTTACACCTGTCAGAATGGCTATCATCAATAAATCAACAAAACACAAATGCAGACCATGATGTGGAGAAAGGATAAAACTTTCACACTGTTGGTAGGAATGTAGATTGGTACAGCCACTATGGAAGCAGTATAAAGATACATCAAAAAATTAAAAATTAACCTGCCTTTTGATCCAGTGATCCTACTTCTTGGAATATATTCAAAGGAACCAAAGACACTAATTTGAAAGAACATAAGAACCCCTACATTCATGCAACACTGTTTACAATTGCCAAGATAAGGAAGCAGCCCAAGTGTTCATTAGTAGGTGATTGAATAAAACAATTATGGGATATTTACACAATGGAATACTACTTGGCTGTAAAAAAAATAGGAAATTTTACCCTTTATAACAGTACGAATGGAACTGGAGAACCTTATGCTAAATGAAATAAGTCAGTCAGAGAAAGACAAATACCCTGTGATTTTACTCATGTGTAATCTAATAAACAACCTGAACCCACAAGGTAAATGGTGACAGACTCATAGATAGAGAGCAACTGACAGTTAGTGGGAATTGGGGGAAGTTAGAGGATGGAGGGGTTGAGCAAAAATGTAAAACTTCTCATGAACATGGACAACAGTGTGGTAATACTGCAAGAAGGCCAATGTTTAAGGAGACTAAGTGGTAATGGAAAAAAATACAATAAAGGTTAGGTTTTTTAAAAATCTCTTAAAAGGATATCAACATCCTCATTTTTCTCTTCTGATAGTAGAAATATATATATGTATATATATAGATGTACACATACATATATAATGCATGTACAATTGTATGTATGGTTGTATGTATATTTTGGTAGAAACTTCCTTATATTTACTAATAATTCTTCTTGACAAAAAAAGATGTGCTTTTTATCAAATTTCATTTCTAAGATCCATATATGGTTTCCATATTTTAACACATAGCTTATAGATTTCAAAAAACAAGGTGCTTATTTGGAAACAGTCTCAATTTTTTCCCAATATTTAAAATAGTGATTATATTGAAACAATCAAATGAGTTGTGAATGTATTTTTGGTTCTATCTTAAATATCTGAGTGATTAAATCTTTTTACTGCTATTACATTAAAGCTAATTTAGTATGTCATCATCATGGATATTATATAATTTCTCATTCTCTTGATACCATTACTGTAACCACAAGGTTTGCTTATATATTGGGGGACATTTGTTGATACTTAAGGTCATGCAATTGAGAAATAACTCATTATCTATGACTTTGAGACCAAGAAATGTTGTACATGACATTTAACCCATATAAGACATGAATGAACCTTATATTGACCTGGACCCATGTAGATAGCCTTCCATATGGCAACTTTGATCTTGTCAAGATTCAGAGATACCCAGTAGACACAGAAGACCAGATGGGAAGGAGCTAAACTGACTAGATATAATTAATCTTCTTGGGATTTCAGTATAAGAATGCAAATAGTAGTAAGGATCATATAGTTTGAATTAGTTTAGATGTCCTCTTTTTAAATATGTATGATTCTCTTCTGTTTCCATGTATGATAGAGTAGTGGCATCGGATTTGCACTCTTGTAATAAACAACCATTTGTACTTATATTCTGAACAATATATAAGAAATGAAATTACATAAAATTTAGAACACGCCTGTGATTTTTAAGACATGGGAAACAAAGAAACAAACTCTATGATTGCCTGGGATTTCTGTGTGAGGGCAGAGAACCTAAGCAAAGTACACCAGTCTCCCTAAATTACCCAGTTCAGAGTATAGTGAACTGAAGCAGCTGGAGTTTGATGGGCCAAGTATTGGAGAAAAGGGAACTACGCTGGAAAAGAGCTCCAGAAATTGTAAGGGTCACCTTGAGTCTTTGGTACACTAGTTAACTGTTTATTTAGAGGATGAGGATCCATGAAGCCAGCAAAGACAAAATATCAGTGAAAGAATGACTGTCAGAAAGCTGTAAGTGGAACAATTCTCAGAGCTTCCCCAAGGCTAGGAGTCATTCAAGTTTGAACCAGCTAAAGTGACACAACCTCATTAAACAAGGGAACGTTTAGTAGGTAATCAAAGAAAGGTCACATAATACTGGTAGATAAGCTAAACAAACCCTAAATTAAAGGCTATTCTAGACCTGTTCCAGCAAAATTTTAAAACAAGACTCAAAGGATAAAGCTTAATTGCTAGTGAGAAAGTTTTAAATACTTGACATTTTTTTAAGAAAATAAAAGTCCATTTGCTCAATATTTAAAACTGTAAAAATCCAGTAAAAATTACTATGCATACATAGTCTAGTAGATGGGGCAGGAAAATGTGACCAATAACCAGAAGAAAAATTATTTAATAAAAATAGACCCAGAAATGAAAGAAATGATAGGATTTAAAGGTAGCCGTCATGAATATGTTAAATGATTTCCAGGAAAACATGAACATAAAAGTAGATAAATGAAATTTATGAGAGGACAAAGTGTAACTTCTAGAGATGAAAATACAATAACTAATATAAAAAATTTATTGGATGTATTTAATAGCAGATTAGACACTGCAGAAAAATCAATAAGCTTGAATGTATAGCAATAGAATAGAAACTATTCAATCTCCAGCACAAAGAAAAAATATAATAAAGGGATACTCGATGATTTGTAAAACAATATCAAGCACTCTAATGTATGTGCAATGGAGTTCTGAAGGAAAACGGGGAATAGGAGGCAGAAAAATATTTGAAGGGATAATGGCCAAAACTTGTCCACATCTAATGAGAAATATAAAACCGAGTTGCCTAGAAGCTCAACAAACTACAGGAAGAATTACACAAAGAAAACTTACCAAGGTACATCATAATCAAATATTTTTTAAACACAGTGATAAAGATAAAAATCTTAAAAGTGGCCAGAGGAAAAGGCATATTAAATACAAAACAGCATAGATAGAATTTCTAGCTTCACATCAGAAGCAATTCTAACCAGAAGACAATGGTATGACATCATTAATGTACACAGAGAAAAAATATACAGTTATCCCAGAATTCTACGTCCAGTGAATATATTCTTAAAAAAATAAAGGTACTATAATTTTAGACGAATGAGATCTGAGAGAATTTGTTACCAACAGATTTGTTCTTAAGGAAATATTAAGGAAGCCAATTTAAAAGACTTTGCTTTCTTGATCTTTAAAATGTCACTTTTTTAATTTTAATTTTTAATTTAATTTTATTTGTATTGTTGTTCTTAAAAAAATTCATACATGTATGCTCTTCCCTATAAAGATGGCTTCTACAGTGTGGGGAAGGACTCAGCACAGGGATCCTGGCAGCTGACCTTTCAGCTGTCTCCCCAGAGCCGCCAGCCCCAGGCTTTCCTCAAGACTCTAGTCCACTCTGTCCTCCCTTTGTTGGAACCCAGATCTTCCCAATGGACTCTCTAATGAAGTCAATCAACCAATTTACCCTGGAATTTAGCAAAAAGCTAGCTGAATCTGCTGAGAGTAAAAGTATTTTCTTTTCTCCCTGGGTT
>PVKM010006596.1:0-43835 GCA_004027735.1 Carollia perspicillata | reverse complement strand
AGTATTTTAATTGAGCCCTGGCTGGTGTAGCTCAGTGGATTGTGTGTGGGCCTCCGAACCATACAACTGAGGTTCTATTCCTCAGGGCACATGCCTGGGTTGCAGGCCAGTTCCCAGCAGGGGACGCATGAGAGGCAACCATGCATTGATATTTCTCTCCCTCTCTCCTTCCCTTCCCTTCTAAAGATAAATAAATAAAGTCTTTTTTAAAAAGTATTTTAATTGATTTTAGAGAGAGAAAGAAAAGGAGGGAAGGAGAGAGAGAAATAGAGAAATTTATTGTTCCATTTATTTGTGCATTCATTAGCTGCTTCTGGTGCAACTAATAGAACAAGCGACCTTTGCATAGTAGAATTGCACTCTAATCACTTAGCTACCTGCCTGGGCATTTCTCCTTTACTTTGAAGGATAATTGCTCAAGATAGAGAATTCTTGGTTGGCGTTTTTTTCTCTCAACATTTAAAATATTTCACTACATTCTTTTTGTGTTTCCATGGTTTCTGAAGAGAAGTCAAATGTGATTCTTATTTTTGTTCTACTGTAAATAAAGTATTTTTTCTAGAAGACTTTTTATCTTTAATTTTCTTCAGTTGGAATATGGCATTTCTTAGTTAAGTTTCTGACATTTACTCCACTTGGTGTTTTGTGAGATTCCTAGAAAAATTACAAATTAATTTAGAAAAAAATGTCAGTCATTATTGCTTTAAATATTTTTTTTTCTGTTCCTTTCTCTCTGTCTTCTGTTTCTGGTATTTATATTATTCATATGATACATCTTTGGTGTTATCCCACAGCCCTCGAATATTCTGTTTTCCTTTTTTGTTGTTGTTGTTGCTTAACCTGCTTCCTCTTTGTTTTTCAGGTTTGGAAGTTTCTATGGAGATATGTCTTCAAGCTCAGAGATTCTATTTTCAGTTGTGTCAGTCTACGAATAAGGCTGTCAAGTGCATTCAAGTTCTTTTCACGATACTTTGTATCTCTGTTATTTACTTTTTACTCTTTCTCAAGGTTTTCATCTCTCTGCTTACAAGCCCCATCTGTCCTGGCAGGCTGTCCACTTTATCCATTGGAACACACAGCATATCCATTGTGGTTGTTTTATATCCCCCGTCTGTTAATTCCAACATCTCTGCTGCACTGTGTCTGGTTCTGATGTTTCTTTATCTCTTCAAACTGTTTTTTCTGTCTTTTATTATACCTTGTAGTTTCTTTCCTTCTTTTTTATTAGTCATACATTATTGGATAAAAATAATTGAGATAAATAGGTTTTTAAAAATGATATTGTTTGGGTGGGGGGTGTGGAGTCTATGGTCGTATGCTTAGGAGTTAAGTTTCAATCTGACAGTAAGCCTGTGCATCTGAACGTCCCAAGCAATTCTCTCTTCCTCACTCCTCTTCCCTTTGGCAGGACAGAATGGCTGGCATGAGCTAGAGTGGCTTATTTCCCTTCCCCCACATACAAAAGCCACAGCAGGCTAGAATTAGGTATTTTCCCTCATGGGGAAGGCCAGTAGAAACTAAAGTTTGGAATGCTATCAGGTCAGTTAGTCTCTGGAAAATCCCAAAAGTTTATTTTTATTTTTAATCTTTATTATACTTTTTTGATCACCATTTAGTCCCCTTAAACTCTAGTAAAATAATGTTTCCAGAGACCAGGCCATTTTAAGAACAGAATATTTTGTGTACTTAAAAAGCTATTTTTTCTACCCTTGAGGGAAGTATGAGAGTGCATGTCTCCAATATCTACTCTGAGAAAATGGTCCAAGATATATTCCAAATCATGAAAAGCACAACATGTCCCCCAACCCATCACTGTATCCTAGTTATTAGAAATATAGCAAACATCCTCATGTCAAACAGAGAATCACCATCCAACTAATTTCATATAAACTTTTCATATTTTTACCAGATCAGTGACTCAAAATTATTGTATATGTATACTCCTATTAGTAAAATAAAACCTAAGGCATTGGTTCCCAATGTTTACATTTATTTATGGCTTTAAAAATTATATATATAAAATTATAAATAATTATGTATAATTAATATATATTTATTGTACATTATATATAATGTGTATATATTATATATAATATGTAATAACTATATATCTTCCAATATGTAATTTTTAACATTATAGTGCACAGAGGAGAAGCAAAAACATGGACAATATGATACAAAATGTGGGTGTGAACACACATCCACATATATACATTTCTAATATATGATTCTTATACCATAAATACAATGAATTACCCTGAAAACCCCCTATGTGGAATGTTTCCAATTTTGAGAGCATGCTCTAGATAGCTATTTTAAGAGCTTCAAGGAGATCCCTGTATTATTGTTGCGTATAACCTTTTATGTCCTAAATTTTAAAAAATGGATTTATGGGATAAAAATGTTAGATCAGTTGTGATCTTCAATAAATAGTTTCCATTTACTATGATTATCATACAGATTATTAGAATCCAAAATACATGAGTTTTAAAAGAATTTCTAACAGGGTAGCTTGACAAGGGTTTTATGTGATTTGTAGTCAACTGGAAAAAGCTCGAGAAATCAAATTGCTCTCTCCAGAGAGTTTTTTCTCTTCAACAGATAATAAATCCCACCAGTTTCTACCAATTCTCTTTGTTATTATTCTTTTCCCTCTTATCCAATGCCTCGGGAGTGTATGATTGTTAGGGGAGGTATTTCAAGCACTGAAGCACATGTTTCTTACCTGCAAAATTTAGTTTAATGAAAACACTATATAATGTATGTATTTCATAAAAATATATGTATTTCACATACACACATACCATAGTTATATAAAACTAAAACATGATGTTTATCCTTTTATATTTACATTATGCATTTTAAAGAACTTGTAGTATTTTTAAGCATTTGGGTATCAAGCTATACAGTAAAGAACCCAGTAAAATCAACACAGATTTTTCATTATGTGAAAGTATCTGCTTCTTGATTTTCCAATAGTATCCCAATTAACATGTGGCCATTTTAAACTTATTCTTTGCATATGACAGTGTAGAATTTTCATTTTAAAAAAGATTTATTTATTTTTAGAGAGAGGGAAAGGGAAGGAGAAAGAAAGGGAGAGAAATATCAATGTGCAGTTGCCTCTCACGTGGCCATTACTGAGGACCTGGCCTCCAACCCAGGCATGTGCCCTGACTGAGAATTGAACCAGCGACTCTTAGCTTTGCAGACTGCACCCAGTCCATTGAGCTACACCAGCCAGGTAGAATTTTCTTTATAAAATATCACTTAATAGTAGAAATTATTCTTGGGATGTGTGTATACTGCATAAATATGAGTTATTTTTCAAAATGCCACCAGTGTGACTTTTTGACAGACTGCCAGGTGAAACATATAGTTCAAATGAAGATTATTTACCTTTGAGACCAAGTATGTTTGAAATAGTGGAAAAAGCATAATTATAATTAATAATAATGTGAGAAAATATGTAGCAACTTTACTCCTGTCATTGCCAAAATATGGACTGCCTTAGTTGGAGATGCAGGGTTGGAAATGTGTCAAAACTATGTTTTTTAAGGTGAGGGGAACTTTAACAGAAAATAATATGTACAACAAGTGCAAGTAATCTGCTTCTGAGAGTTAACTATACCAGCAAGGAGCAAGAATTATTAGAAAAACTATGAAGTTCTCTACTAAGAGGATACCCTTGCGTAGTAATTCAAAACACACACACAAGCATACTGTTTTAACTAATCAAAGATTTTTTAAGTTAATCTTAATTGTATTTTTCTATTACCATTTACTCTTCTTACACCCTCCCCACCCCCAGCAATCATCACAGCGTTGTCTATGTCAAAGTTTTTTTGAAATTAAAATATCAGGTAAATTAAAATCCTTGAGTGAAGGTGCTTCTTACCTTTAGTGTCTACCTATAGAATAATTTTGACATCTTACTCCCCCACCCAGCCCCTTCTCTTGTTGTTCTCTTAGTATCTGTATTTTAACCCATTATAACTTTCATGTATTATGTAGTTCCCTCACCATCATCATGTTCCCTGAACAAACTGCAAAATTTTTCAGAGCTACAGTCATACAGTCATATTTAAATCGTAAGTGCTGGTTTATTTGTCCCAAAATATAGTGGTTTATGATAAATGATCTCATGTAAATTACTAAATACGTAAGTGGGAGCATGAATAAATGAATGAACGAACATTTTAGAATAGTCTCAAATTTGAATCTTTGTATATTTAAAATATTTGGCCACATGCAGATCTCTGAAGTAGGTACCAGCAAATGAGGAATATACTCACACACTTGCAGAAAACACAGTAAAAACACAAAGTTGTACCTGCGAGTCAGTATCAAATAAACACAGAAAAATGATAACTATTTGCCATCTAACTGCACATCCACACAAGCAGAAATATTTTTTAAAATGACAATATTGGCTGAAGTCTTAACTTATGTAGGGTGAGGGAAGTATGGATTTGGTAGGGAATATAATGCTAGAGCTATCACTCAAACAAGTCTATTCTATTTATTTTTTGCATGTACTTGTACAGATTGCATCATTTATTGATCCTTTAAAAATTAATAAATGTTCATAATTATGTACATGAAAATTTCTTTTGAAAAATCTACTTTGATAATAATACCAGGTGTTTTATGCTCATATCATGTGGTGCATAATTTTATACATTTTCATTTTTACCTATACATATAGGTATAGGTTTAATTTTTTAAAGAATATGGGCTTATATTTTTAAAGAATATATAGGTTTATATTTTTTAGAGTATATATATTTTTAAGAATCTCATGGAAAGATCATATAGTTGAGTCTTCCTTTTGTATCAAGACTGTGTGATTTTCTCAACAAATTTAAATATTAACACTCAATGGTAGCTGTTGAAACTAAACTAGCTCAGATTATCAACTGTAAATTAAATATTTGTAATATCCATAATGTTACAGAAATCATTAGTTGTTTTATAATAAAATTAATTATTTGGTCAATCATAAAATTTATGCTTTTTAGATATTTTTAGAAGTCCTTTGCCATTTAAAGATTACCAAGATAACACATTTTAAAATTTCAATTACATATTTTGTTTTCATATTGTTTTTCATTCATTCGAAGAAAGTCTTTCAATTATTTTGAGATTGTCTTCAACTTTAATTTCTGTACATTTATTGGGTTAGTTTTTAATAATCTTACTTACTAATTAATCAAATTTAGCCTCCTCCCTCATTGTCAGTACCACGTCTAATATAAACAACTTTTTAAAAACATTAAAAAATATTTTTCTTGAAGTCTTTACATAGTTTTATTTGTTGATTGGTTGGTTTCAAAGAAAATGCTACAATGTTTTGGTTATTTTTTACTGTAAAGTTTTTATTGAAAGAATGTTCATTTAAATACTTGATTTAATAATTAACTTTTATGAGTTCATCTATTTTATCATTAATTTGTGAATCACACTTAAAATCATATTAAAGCTTTTATTGTATAGTACAGAACAAACATTGTGAAATACATGCTAATGTTACAGAAAATTGAAAATAATTATCCTGTTAATTTACATATTTATATGTCAGAAAACCATGCAGAGAAACCTCTCTATACGAAAGTTATGCCATTTAAATAGTATAAGTTAAAAGAAAGTCAAATGTGTGATGATGGGCGATTTGACTTTGGAAGGTGCAATAAACAGATCATGGAGCATAGAATTACACACCTGAAACTTATATTATTTCAGGAATTAATGTCACCTCAACAAACTTAATTTTAAACACTTGTTGTCTTAATTTTATTTTTTCATTTTCTGAGAATTTTACTAAATCCAAATGAGAAAGAAAATACTAGAGTATCATAGAATAAGCAAATAAAATTTTAGAAACCAGACAGTTCTATCAACTATTGCAAAACAATATCTTCAACCATCTGTCTTATTATAATAACTACTGTTCAAAACTTGTACCAATGTTTTGATGCAAAACGATGTTTATAGGACTCTTTACTTAGATTGTTATTGAAAAATCTCCAAGTATTTTCTACTTAGTTATCTTGGTTGACAATACACAACAATTAAAATACAAATTATTGTGTAAATTATATCATTAATTCACCATTAATATTTGAAAACACAGTACTGTGTTTTATTCTCTGACAAGGAATATTCATTAGAGAAACAAAATATTAATTCAAAAGATATTAGATGTTAAAATCAGATATTAGATGTGTTAAAATCAGATGACAGAATAGATTGTATCCATAATCCTATTATATTTGGTGGGTATTTACATTCAAATTAACTGCTGAAAGAGAAAGAGAGAAGCCACATTTTAGAAATAATAGTACATTTGCTCATGTTTTAATTTCACATATTACACATCCAGACTTGGAAGAGCTGGAGTAAATATTTTATTTTGGTTTGAAATAGTGATCATATATACATATATTCTATATGGCTTACAAAAAATAGGTTAATTGAAAATAATGCTAAACTTGTAATATACCACCAATCTCAATCTTACTAAAATGAATATTCTAGTGAGTAGTGTTTGGATTTTTTTAGAGAAAGAGTGGCTAAAAGTGTTGGATGAAGAAGTTTCAATTTCGATATATTATAGAACAAAATATCAAAGAATGTATGTTCATAATATAATTTTATTATTCTCTATATAACTATATATCTGAAGTAGATATTAGTTGTTACATATAATTATGTACATGTACATATATTTCTAAATCTGTCCAACAATTTTGTAAAATAGATTTTAAATGTTTCCGCTTGAATGTTCAGATCAAATTTCAAATCCAAATCCCATTCTTTACATTGCAAAGTCAATGTTAATATTCATTTATGTTACTCATGCTTATTGTATAAATTAGTATAATTAAAATGCAGTTTCATCTTTAGTTTTTTGAAGAAATTCCATACTGTTTTCCGTAGTGGCTGCACCAGTCTGCATTCCCACCAACAGTGTACTAGGGTTCCTTTCTCTCTACAACCTTGCCAGCAATTGTTGCTTGTTGATTCATTAATGATGGTCATTCTGACCAGTGTAAAGTGGTATCTTACTGTGGTTTTAATTTGCTGAGGCACTGAATTTGAAATGTTTAGTCAGATAAATTAATTAATTATTGAAAATATCCTAGACACTTAAAATGTTTATTATATCATTAATATTGATACAAACCTTATTTGAACACAAAGACATAATACTCATCTCAAGATATTGTCACCTTCAAAAATATAAATGGAATTTCAGAGCATGACAAATTATGCAAATGTATTTATAAATTTAATTGTTGCATACACCGACGTGAGAAACAAACATCCAGGAACTTTCAGGATTCAAACATGATGTTTTATTGGCCAAAGCTTTACCTGCGCAGGGGCGAACTCTCCCAAGGTGTCCGGAGACACAGAGCTCCTAAGAGCTGCAAATGAGAGTCACGCCCTTAACGCTCACAGCTATGGTTTTTATGGAAGCGAGCAAGCAAGCACATTACAGAAGAGAATGTGGCAGTTAGCTATTGGCAGCCGGACTGCATGTTTAGCGGGTGGACAATCCTGTGGTTGGCTGGACTACCCTTGCTAGGCTCGTGCTCTTTTTAGCAATTGGCCGGAGAGGCTCGTGATCAGAAGGCTGGGGCAACTGTCCGGTTGGCTATCTGCTAGGTCAGCTCCGTTTACCCTGCCTCTCTTATCTTCCTGGAATACAAGCCTAAAGATTAGCATGGCTAGCGGTTTTGGCTTTTCTAAGCTAATTTTCTTAACACTAATTTCCTATACAGCTTTCTTTGTTCTCTACATAATCACATATTATGATCTTTAAAATTTTAATGCCATTTCATCTTCATAGAATCTGTAGTACTCAATCTACTGTGTATACAAGAATCACTTGGGAAGATAGTTTAGATCACGGATTTCTGGGTCCCAAACCTCAGTAATTTTAAGTTCAATTTAAAGTGGATATAAGGTAAGGATGTTTATAACAAGCTAATCAGCTGATTCTGAAGTAGGCGTTAAAAGAAAAGGCCATCATAAAGGGGCACACTTTATGCAGTTTTAACTTGGAAAATTACTGACAGTTCAATCTTATTTTAAGGAAGTTGAGAGAATTATGATTTACTAATGACAAGACATTTTTAAAGGATTTTAGTTATTTAGCTTTAAAGAGAGGAAGGGAAGTGATGCGGACACCGGCCCGCAGTGTCTGAGTCATGATGGATGAAATGAGACATTCACATGGACTACCAAAAGGGACAGCACGGCTTTTCTCTCAAAGGGAGCAAAAAGCAATGGCCCTTGCCATGACCCTTTATTGGGTTTCTCAGTACATTACAGGGTTGTCCTCATTTATTATGCCCAGGTTGCTTTAGGTGGTTACCTTTTATAGAAAACAAGGGAGCTAATGCTGCTAATCACATCACAGAAGAGGGATATTTGCAAATGAAAGGGCAAAAGTGGTTGAACTGGTTACACACATCCTTGGAAGGTTTAGCATGGATTTTAGGAAGTTACTTTGCAGTAAATGTTTGCCACAAATCTGGGTCAGGGAGTTCCCAGCAAAAAGCAAGACTCAAAGTATCCTAGGCATATTACAGGATTCCCCATGGAAGAACCTATCCATGGACGTGGGTCCTGTGCATCTCTGAGTGGGAGCTGGGCCCATGCCTCCCAGAATGGTCTCCTACAGGGAGGGAGAAAGAGGCAAGAAACATCAGATTCTCCCATGCCCAGCTGGGGACCTAGCCCTCAACTCAGGAATGTGCCCTTACTGGGAAATGAACCTGCAAACTTTTGCTTCCCAGGCCAGCACTGAATCCACTGAATCACACCAGTCAGGGCTATTAAAAAATTCCCTGTAATTATTGTGGGAATTTTATCTTATATAGGTCTGAAAAAGTAAACCTCTGCCATTTATACATATGAAAAATATAGCACTTCATTTTTTCCTTATTAGAAAATTATGGAGAAATTATCTAAAATTAAATAACAAGGTAGCTGTAATCTTTGACATAATTAGCTGGATACTATTACTGTCTCTAGAATATTTTACATGTAATGTGTGATTCAGTTGCCATATAAGAAAAAGGGTAAGGTAGATAAAGGGAGGGAAGGTGAGATAGCCTAGGACATTTGTGAGACACATAAGATTCTTAGTGGCCTGTCCCCTACAATGAATGTTTGCAAAGATTCATTACATTAAGCAGATTTAGATTATTAATATTTGTTGAATATTTATTCCTTGAAATGTGTGAGCCGTCATTAATATTCTATTAAAAGAATAAATCATTTTGTGTTTGCAAAAACAGAATTAAAGCCACTTCTTTTCTTTAAGCTATAATTGACAGAAATGTATTTCAGCCAAAATGGAAAATATGTATGTTATAGCATGAGAAACATTCTAAAAATTGATTGTATATACTGTTCAGTCTAAAATAATGAATATCCTAGTCAATAATGATGTAAAGTGTGATGGCTAATTCTTTATAGCCTTCGTTGTGATTCTAGTTTTTACAGAGCAAGCATATAACTAGGGTTAAGACAATTAGTCATTACTTGTCTTCTCATTCGTTCTTTATACTGAGAATATCCTTTTACTGTAACATCAAACTTATTGTTTGATTCAAGAATACAGTTCATGATGTTTCACCTTTAAATAAGAATTTTAGAAATAAAATAGTTCTAGAATTGTTAATGGCAAATCAAAGCTGAATAACTTAGCTGGATGATTTTAAATGTTTATGGTCATAATTAATGTTGTAGGAGTTCATTAATGTGCTTTTTAATAATAATATTTCATAAGCATGGATTTATTGTAAATCTTTCTTCTATGAAAGAATAATTTATTATAATTAAAGTTAAATTTTTGAGTACATATGTGCTAATAACATGCAAATAATGATCTGGTGTAATCTAAATGAATGCAAAAACAACCTGTGTATTATCACCCCTATTTTACAGATGACACATTGATAATTTTGTGTATATAACTCAATCAAGATCAAACAATAACAGGTTGTAAAATGAGATGATTCTGACTCTACTACATAATGCCTGTCAAGGGTTATACACAAAACACAACTTCAATTCATCTAGTTTGTATTTTACAAACAATGGGCATATTTAAAATAAGACATGTAAATTTACATAAATGTTTGTGTTTTCTGTTTTTGAGGCCTGTGTATAAACTGGTGAGTTAAACTTGAACTATGTTATCCTTCAATTTTTGCAATGCTTATTTCTAAAAGCAAATAGTGTTCTCTAGTGGTAGCTAACATTTCTGAAAATATGACTTTGTCCTTCTCATAAATGGCCAATAGTTGCATTTTCTGCCAATCATTTTTATCTTTGCAGAGTAAGCTAAAAGTGATATGGCTTATTGCAGAATATGAGGGTCATCATGAAAATGAATTTCAATATTCCTTGAATGTGTGAGCCATCAATTGTGAAGAAAAGCCTTGAGCAGGAACAATGAAATCATAAATTCTCTTGCAATCTGTGGTTTATACAAAAGAAAAAATAAAGAAAAATGTAACTATAGATTGTATATGCCATCAATATTGCAATACATTCAACTCAAGTTGAGGAAAAAATGTTTAATGTGTTAATGAGAATGTGTATGTTAGTTTTATTAACATTTATATTAAATTTTCAGGGAAACAGATACCTAGGCATACATATTGTAAATAATATATGGTAATGAACTATAGCTGATAAATAATAGAGGATGGAAAAATAGAATTTAAAGTGAAAAAAAGTGTAGAAATTAATACAATTTATTACCTAGTCTTCATTAAGAGTTATCCACTGTGACAATACTTGCTGTATTCAATAAAATATAAGTTGCGTTGCTATTTAAAACTCTAAAATAATAACTATATCATACCCACCAAAATCTTATTATTTCATCAATGCCATTACCCACCACTTAGATAATCCACAACTCAACAATTATTGAAAATTTTAGACATGTCTGGTTTTCTTCAGAAGTCTTTAGAGGGTTCAGAATATTTAACAGGCCTTAGATACAGTAGGAAAAAAATCTCAAGTCATTTAAGAAACAAAAATTTATAAGAAATAGATAGTATATAGGTTAAAATAATTACATTCCAATAAGTATCAATAGTTTGGATAATAACACAAACAATACACATAAAAGAATTCATTGGGCAAATGAAAGCCCTGCATGCCGGCATGTTAGAGATATCGTGGAGAACACAGCAACTGATTTGGTATTTGGACACAAGGGAGGTAAAAAAAGAATTGAGAAATGGAAAAAATCATATTAAAATGCCATGAGCAGAGTAGACCTTTTTAGCTGAAAGGTCAGGACTATGTATATGAAATCTTGGTTAACATTGTGTGTATTTAGCCAAGGCAAAGTAACATGTTGCTGGTTTTAATCCAACAAGAATATGTGTAGATTTTTTTTGACAATGTGAGTAAAACATATTGTGTTAAACATAACTTTCCTTTTCTTTTTTTTGAAAAGTAAAATATGGTATCTTGTTTTAATTTGAATTTCTTTGACTTCTAGTTTTATTAACATTTTTCCTTTTTTAAATTTTATTTTAACTGTTGTTCAAGTACAAATTTCTGCTTTTACTCCCAACCCAGTTCACCCTCCCAGCCCTCCTCACCTCCCTCCCATTTCCACTGCCCCCCCTAGTTTTTGTCCGTGTGTCCTTTATACTTATTCCTGTGACCCCTTCCACTTTCTCCCTGAAATTCCCTCCCCTCTCCCCTGTGGTCACTGTCAGTGTGTTCTCTATTTCAGTGTCTTTGGTTATATTTTGCTTGTTTGTTTGTTTTGTTGATTAGGTTCCTGTTATAGGTGAGATCACATGGTATTTGTCTTTCACCATCTGGCTAAACATAACTTTTCAAAGAGCTTGTGTGATCAGCTATTTTAGCAATTTTCTGTAAAAGCAATCATAATGTTGCTATATTTTAATTATACGCCATTGCCTTTATATGATACAAAATAGATCATTACAAATTCTACATAGTTCGGTTGCACACAATTTCAGAATCATTAATAATTGCACATACTTTTTTCCTAATGCAAACATTTGAATTAAAAAATGTACTCCAAATAAACAATCTTTTTTCAGGAAAAAATAAAAATAAATATTATAATTCAGCCTTTTATAAAATAAAGCAATATTGCATCATAGGTGGCTCTGTGATTTCATATTGAATTAATGAACCAAATTATATTTAAAAGGTCACAGTTCAAAGGAATGTGCCTGACATATTTTTTTTATCAAGAGTTATTTTAAAAGAATGGTAAAAAAGATATAATAAATACAAATGTAAAGTATATTGTTTTACACTGATAATTAAGATAAAGCATCAGTTTTCACAATAAAAAACTATAAAATACATTTTATTTTTTTTAAAAACTCTGACACAACCTGGAGTTCTGTGTAGCTAATGTATAAAGATAGTTGAAATAAAGTAATTATTTCTGCTTGAATATAGAAAAGTTATATAAAAATATCAACCATTGTTTAAGGTTTTTTTTTACCATACATGAAATCTATCTATCTATCTATCTATCTATCTATCTATCTATCTATCTATATATATACATATATATATATATATATATATATACACTAGGTATATACATGTTTAACTTCATGGTCTTTAAATTGAAAAAATATATATGTATGGTATATACAAGGAACAGAGATATTTATGATACAAACTATATATAAATTGAATATATAATTTTTTGAATTTCATTTAGGTGGCAAGCAAGCTCATTGAAAATGAAAACTCATTTGTGCTTTCCACTTTTGCAATATATAGAACTATAGCAACCTCTTCAACTTATTTTATCTCATAATTATACTTAATTTTATCCAATCAGTTTATTTAACTTTTAATCTGATGGCAGATTAGAAACATAAGGTAAAATAATTTAAACAGCCTGCTATAGTCTAATATCATTGCCAAAGTGGTCTGTATTATCAGACAGTAAGAGAGAATATAAAAACAAAATACCTTATGAGAAAAATGCATCACATTTTTTAAAACACAAGTTTCTACAGTCATTTTCAATAAACAAAAATGGAGTTCATAAAGTCACGCATACATCACTGAACCATGAAAAGTGATATTTAAAATAAAAATTGATTTTTGAAAATCACAGATAATTGAGTTATATTTTATGTGCATAATTTATTCAAGAATACAAGATGTTACATAATCCATTTTTCAACAGTGTCTCTCTAAAATTATTTATTAATTTTTTTAAAGTTGCTCAGGGTGGAACATTGTAGATAACAGGTTCTAAAATAAAACTTTCTGGTAAACTTGACTAACAAGGAAACAATTTATTAAAGCTTCCTTATAGCACAAGTTTAAGTAAATCAAGGCTCCACATTAGATTAGCTAAGACTATGAATTAAAAACTGATTTCTAAGTAAAACATTAACTCTGCATGTAACGCTATAATTGTATTTTGGTTCTTTCTTTTATGATTTGAAAATGTCTTTCAAATCCTTGTTATATAAATGACATTATGTTTAATGTTATTAAAAGGAAATTTATTTTTATAATTAATGATGGGTAGAAAGTGGAAACACACTTTTTATTGAACAGTTTATGTAAAATACAAAAATGTATAATCTTTACATATAACAATTTATTTACACTAATACATTTAATATATATCAACACCCAAATAGAGTTAGGATTACTTTAAAACCTTTACTATGAGGAAAATGAGATTTGGTAAATAAGTAATCTACTCAAAGTAACAAAAGTAGGGACTGATGGAAACCAAGTTTTCAACAAGCTTATTGAAGACAAAACACAAAGTATGTTTCATCATATCATGCTCTATGGGCTATAAGTAGAGAACAACAACATAAGTTGTATTATAAAGCAGAAAGTAAACATGACATGGTAATGACCCAGAAGTCCACATACAAATATGTTTAACTACAGATAAGGGGAAAATATAGTTAATTTGATTTAGTAGTGGAAGTCTTATCAAGGTAATACCTGACATACTAGAAAAGTTTTAGGGGGAAAAAAAAGACCAGATGGGAGTGACTCACTAAATGTTGTAACTCTTAAGCCTAGATTTTTACTTTCAGAATTAGTACTACATATTCTCTAATCACCTGCATCAAATATGGAGTTCTCATCTTTCTCTCATATGTTGGAATAAGAAGGGTGCATGTCATTCATTCTCTCTCTCTCAACCTACATACCTACCTACCTACTTATCTAGTTAGTTGATTTGTTAGGTTTATATATGATTGGTTTTTTTTTTAATTTTTATGTCCAATTTAAAGTTTCAGAGATGGAGCCTAGTACTTTAATCTGATAAACTTTTACTTAGACAATTTTTTATGGATTTATGTCTTTGCTAAGAGCTTCCAGAGTAGTTTGCATGTGCATGTGTACCATGATGTTGGTCTGTACATCACTGGGATACAGAGTGTTCACAAATTGGGTGTGGATCTTATACATATGCATTTCAACAGCTTTCAGCAGCCCCTAGTATGAACATTTCTGCATCATGTTTATGTCTCTACAAGATATATTATCTTCCTTTGTAAAATGACAATTGCACTATGATTTTCACGAAAAGGTTTGGAGACGCATGGAAAATAACATTTACTGAGAAGTTATGTAAGAAAATGAACCCCTTTTAATTCTCAAAACTATGAAATGAATATTCTTTTAAAAATATTTTATTGATTGATTTTCAGAGATGGGGAAGGGAGGGAGAGAAATATCAATGTGTGGTTACTTCTTGAGCACCCCCTACTAGGCACCTGGCTTACAAACCAGGCATGTGACCTGACTGGTAATCAAAGTGGTGACCCTTTGGTTCACAGTATCACAATCAGTCCACTGAGCCCCACCAGCCAGGGCTGAAATAAATATTCTTATTACATTTTACATGTTAATAAATGAAGCCTTGGAGATATTGCCTACCTGCCCAGAGATAACTTAATTTACATGTTGTATATATCATTGTTAGTAAAATGATGTTGGTAAAATAAACTTAGTATTGTTGACTAAAAACAAACAAACAAAAAACATTTTTACCTGTAATATTCTGTGTCCCAAGTGAATTTTAATGTCCATCTTCTATTTGTAAATGTATATATAATATATTTGCTATCTTGATTGCTACAGAACAAACACAAAAATATAAATGCTTTAATAAAAACAATGAAAGCATGAAAAGACAAAAACACTAAGATGACTTGATTAATAGTCAACTATTACATATTAGATAGTTACTTCAAAAATAGCTTTTATTTTTTGCACGTACCAATCCAGTTCTCCCAACACCATTTATTGAAGAAGTTATTTTTACTCCATTGTATGCTTGTTTTCCCTTTGTTAATATTAGCTCACCACAGAGACATGAAACAAGACTACCAACTTACAGCATACATCAGGATAAACTCAAAATGAATAGAAGACTTAAACATAAGTTGTGATGCCATAAGAGTCGCAGCAACAAACATAGCCAGTAAAATTTCACATATCCCATGCAGATCAATTTTTGCCTATATATCTCCTAGAACAAGGAAAATAAAGGAAAAAATAAACACATGGAACTACATAAAATTAAAGAGCTTCTTCACAGCTAAAGAAACCATCATCACAATGAAGAGGAAACTGACTCTATGAGAAAATGTATTTGCCAATGATCAACAAACGAGGGTTTAATCTCCAAAATATATAAAAAATTCACATGACTCAACAACAAGAAGAAAAGGAATCAAACTAAAAAATGGGCAAAGGACCAGAATAGACACCTCTCCAAGTAGGACATACAGATGGCCCATAGACATATGGAAAAATGCTTATTATCACTAGCCATCAGAGAGAGGCAAATTAAAACCATAATGAGATATAACCTCACACCTGTCAGATTGGCTATCATTAATAAATCAACAACCAGTGCTGACAAGGATGTAGAGAAAAGGGGACACTAGTGCACTCTTGGTGGGAATGCAAACTGGTGCAGCCACTGAGGATAACATTATAGAATTCCTCAGAAAATTATAAATGAATTTGATCTTTGATCCAGTGATTCCATTGCTGGAAATACACACTAAGAATCTAGAAACACCAATTCAAAAGAACTTTATGCACCGCTATGTTCATGGCAGCACAATTTACAATAGCCAAGTGTTGGAAGTAACATCAGTGCCCATCAGTAGATAAATGGATCAAAAAACTGTGCTTCATTTATAGAATGATATACTATGCAGCAGAAAGAAAGAAGGAATTCCTACCTTTTGCAACAGCATGCATAGAACTGGAGACTATTATGCTAAGGGAAATAAGCCAGTCAGTGAAAAACAAACACCACATATTATCTCACTTATAAGAAGATTCTAATGAACAAAATAAACTAATGAGCAAAACAGAACCAGAGACATGGAAACATGAAACAGACTGACAGAAGCCAGAAGGGTGGGGAGAGGGATAAAGGTAGAAACAATGGGAAGGGACTAGTCAAAGAATATGTATGAATGACCCATGGACATGGCCAGCAGTGTGGAGAATGACTGTGGGAATGAGGTGGGAGTTGGGCTGGACAAAGGAGGACAAAGGGAGAAAAAAGTGGGCCAACTGCAATAGAAAAAACAAGAACAAAAGAAATAATAAAAGTAGTCTTTATTAAGTGGTATGATGTTGCTTAAAAAGTGGCTCCCATACTTTCATTGTTTACAAAAGAGAGTATGAAAATATGCATTTATAGGAAGTAAAAATTTTAAAAAGTAATCGATTACTGCCCTGGCCAGTCTTCTCAGTTGGCTGGAGCATCATCCCCTACAACAAAAGTTTGCATGTTAGATTACTGGTCAGGGTGTGTACCTAGTTTCAGGTTCTCTTTCTAGCTGCGGGCATACAGGAGACAACAGATCTCTCTCTTTCTCTCCCTCTCTCTCTCTCTCCCCGCTTCCTTCCTCTCTTTCTAAAATCAGTAAACATTGGAGACTAAAAACAGATTCTGAAACATTTTTAAATAATATTTTTTACTAAAGCAGAGAGCTGCATCACCTGTCATTGCACCAAGAACAGGGCACTGAGATGTAGGCTTACCATCAGAAACTATACTCCAGAATTTGTGTGAGAGAGGGCTTTACTCTTTGTGGCTAAAATGGGTAACTACTGATCCCATGAGGAAAAGCACCCTAAGTATCCACCCCAGCAGCTTCGGCCTTTACCCATGAGGAGGATGCTGGGGGATGCATCACCCAGATATGCTTTTCCAGTTCCCGGGAGTGCTGTCTAAAGACAGCCTTCCTCTGATGTTCTTCTTGGGGAACTTCCTTGACCAAGCAGTCACCTTAACCAAGGTCATGCTCCCTTTCTAAAAAGGCCAAAATCAAATGGTCAATTGATAGAGGATGTAAAGGTCTGTTGCTCATGCACTTAAGTTATTTAAATGCTTCAATATTTTATTTTACTCAAACCTGTGCATTTTTAAATATTTTTCTATTGTGATTGCCTTGCATGAAATTTAATGTGTATTCTGCTAGTGGATCGTCATGGAAAGAGCTTAAAACAGTGCTTTATGTGCCAATGAACATGGCTTATGATGAGTCAGAAACTGTTCAGTTATATCAAGTATGAAAAATTAATCTTGTCTGATGTGCTCTTGGGCGTGGACAACAATGTGGTGATTGCAGAGGTTCAGGGGGTGGGTGGCAGTGGGAGAGGGTATAAAGGAGATGAATTGTGATGAAAAGAATACAATAAACTAAATAAAATGACTTCCCCAAAAAGAAAGAAAAATTGATTTTGTGACAAAAGACTTACAAAATCAAACTTGTCTTTCTCAAAATTCCTCACTTGGAATAAGGGGCAAAGATACTTAGAGAAATTCTATACATCATTCATTTAAAAATTTATTTCTCATGAAATATCAAACAGGGTTTTATTTTATGCAGAAATATCAGTATTTTTATGTGAGGTATACTATGTTATAAGCAAGGAAACTATGTATGTATGCATTGCCCCTTTTACCTTGAAACAGCTAACATTATATGAAATATTTACTCTATTTCTCTTTTCTAAATACATTCTGAATTTATATCATGCACTCAAAATTTAAAGTCTACCCACCCCTTTAATCACATAATGTTGTACTTAATAAAATCCTAAACTTATGATCTCCATACTCTCAGCAATATAGCCTAAATTTAGCCTGCATCTAAATGAAATAGTTTAAGTGAAAAGCTTATGACCCTCCTATACAATATGTCACATACTCTAGTGTGAACATACTTTAAATTTTACGCTGCTATCCATGTAGCATCATTCATCCTCAACACAGTCAATTCCTTACCAGTAAATTCTGTAACAAGTTAACTTATGTATCATTTAGCTCCAATAAAGAAAAAAGCTGTGTTTTATTTTGAACAAGAGAAATTAAATCCAGAGTTTCTGTTATGAACAGGATTAGAATACCAGGGGATTGCTTAAGTGGAAAGAAAGAGGCGGGGGAGAGAGAGAGAGAGGCTACATTACATCTGAGTGAGAGTACACACGACAGTAACATACTGAGGGGAAGAATCCTTAGCAAGGCTAGGGATCAGATCGGACCTCTTTGGAAAGGGTACTTGAAGCCCACAGAAAAGTAGAGCTGCCTTTCACTGTTTCTGGCCAGAGCTGGTGGCTGTCAAGTGGAGCAACACCTGCTGGGATAGTGATAAGGTTGGCTAGCACGCTGCCTGTGCAGTTTCTCTGGATTTATTGGAAAGTCCACTGAAAGTGCTGGCTAAACTCACAAGAAATCCTCAGGGTTCCCAGTGGGAGGGAATGTCAACACACCCAAAATCTCTCACTTGAAAACTGAGGGCAAGCCAATTGGGTTGTCCTTGGGAATGTCAGTGATTTCTGGGCCCACCCAAAGGCTTTCATGCTGAAGTTTTTCTTACCCCTGGAAACCATCCAGGTATGGAAAGATGTGATGAGAGAAAATGGGGAGGTGGTTCCTGCTGGCCACCAGGACTCTGCCACACACTACCACCCACAGTGTAGGAGCACACCAGACCAGCACATCCATTGGCACCAGGAGGAGTACATCCTTACAGCATTTAATACTGACAAGGCCCAACATTGTACTGGATGGCAGCAAAATAATAGCATACTTTTCAGGCCCAACTCTATTGTCATAGAGCAGAAAGGCAATCCATTAATAACTGACACTAGACAATATAATTGCCAAATTCTCTTTTGGCAATTATAATTGCCAAATTATTAATAAATTATTCATAATTGGCTATCCAATTCTTCTTCCCTACACACCATTCTATATATACTTAAATTCACACAGAAACAACTTTATATCTCTACCTAAAAAGATGGAGCCAGTGACTCTTTCTACAAATAAAGAAGTCCTCACCATTTTCTCAAACTTAAAAGATACAATGTCCCAATAGTCATTGCATCCATTACTGTTGCTGTAATTATTCCTCAAATTGTCACAGTCCCAACCCACTGAATATCGTTATCTAATACTAAATTGGTAGTTAACCAGAAATAACAATATCATATATTTAGTTTAATGAAGAGTGAGGAAAACTGATCTGCATAAACAAATAAACACATTCATATAAAAAGCAAAGAATGTGAGAAATGACTGCAGTCATTTCTTTAAGTGTCAGTAACGAATATCTATATTTTCCCACTACCCATTCTGTAATATTTCTCCCACAGTTCTCAAAAACAACAACTGATTGAGATTCTTCGTCTAATGGAGGAACCCAAACTGAGTTACAGAATGGTTTGAGTTTTCAAGTATCCCTGCTGTAGGGGTGGTGATTGTAACTTTCCATTTACCTTTACTATTGGGCATGGAAAAGTTAAGGGGTGACCAGAGTGTACAGTGGGTTCTAGTAATCGTGCTCTTTACTTTCTTCTAGTAATCAGATCTCATCACTCCAGCCAGTAAAGAAATCCATCTTTCCATCTATTGGGTTCATAGAATAAGGACCCAGAAAATGCTAGATCTCACCTTGCAATTGGGTAGAATTCTTTTTGTCCCTTAATGGAAGTATTCTCTGTCTCAATACTAAGACATTCTAACAGCAAAGCAAAGCTCTATGTTACTGGAACAGAAAATTTAAAAATATCAAGATGCCAATGAGATATAATACTGAGAAAAGCCAGTTCCAATTCCTCTTTTTGATTTCTACACTCTTGTATTCTGCTATGGGGGAGATAGCTCCATATAAAGGTCTCTGTAAAACAGACATCATCTTTACAGAAAGTTTATTTCACAACATTCAGTATAGTGGTAATGGTCTTCATAAGCCCCCATTTTGGCTGGTGAACCACAGTAGCATTTTCTGTCCTCAAGTACCAGTTTACATCAGAGCTAGCGTCTAGTAATTCCAGAGAGTTGTGAGTATATCTCTTTTCCTGATGTGTCACCGCTCTCCTACAAGTCTCTTTTGAGGAAGCCTCAGGAAAGATCTATGTCGTGAACATGTCACACAAGGGCAGGGTGCTACTTCAGGAGAACCCAATCTCCCCTTCTTCAAAATTCTCCCAATCTTTGAATTGACTTGAGTCCAGTAGCTGGCTAAGAAACTACAACTCTCCACTATGGTGACTCAAACCAGTTTGTTGGCTAACAGAACTTTGTTTTTCTAATATATAAATTCTAATAAACTGTGCATCTATCTGACCCCTAAGGACATCATGATATATTAGTCAACAGTAAACATATATATGGGCCAAGCCTTGCTGACTACTGATCAACCCTGCTGCCAATCATAACATAAATGCGCACCTGTTTTTGTGGTTAAGTGTTACCACTTTCATTCTACTACTTTAGAAATGGATAATCTTTATTGGATTACAAGCCCTTCTCACTGGTGGCATTCCTTGCAGTTGTGCCTTGTGCACGAGAGTGCAACCACAGAGGTTTTCAGGGGTGCAGATGTCGGCCTCCTTTGCGTGTTTATCAATGCCTTTTGGCGTGTGTGCCATTTTCTCTTGGGTCAGATTATGTGCATTTTGAGCATGGTAAATTTATGGTCATGGTTCTAGTGGCTGCAGGGTATGCTTGTGGCTGCTCTTAAGGGAAATTGTCTTCTTTCAAGACATCTGCCCCATATGAAGTTATCAAAGGATTTTAAAGTAGAGAAAAGCTAACCTCAGACAGTAGAAGGGAAACCGTTTTCATGGATAAGTAAGTCTCAGAATAACTTGGGAATACACGGTGTCAGTTTTATCTGAGCACAACCAGATGTCTCCATTCATAGTTTTGTGTGCATCCATTTTTTCACAGAGCAATGAACTAGATTCTACATGAGAAGCTTGGTGTGACTGTGAATTACACTATCATTTAATTCTGTAACATTTCAATTTAAAGTTTGTAATTTCTTTTGAGCAGTATCTGCCCTATGTCAACAAGGAATACTGGATTCTTGTTTTCCCTAATGATCTTATTTATTATTATTATTTTAATAGTTTATTTTATTGTGTTTTCATTACCATTTATCCTCTCTCTGCCTTCACCCCTCCAATCATGATACTTGTCCCTGTCCATCAGACCTTTCTCCTTTTTGCTCAATCCTTCCACTCCCCAACGCCACCACGCCAGAGCTGGCAGCCTGCTCTCCATCTATGAGTATGTCCCCATTTTCCTTGTTAGTTCACTTTGTTCATTAGATTCTACATATAGGTGAAATCATATGGTATGTGTCTTTCTCTGACTGGCTTATTTCACTTAGCATAATGTTTTCCAGGTCTATTCATGCTCCTGCAAAGGGTACATTTTACCTCTCTCTCTCTTTTTTAACAGCTGAATAGTATTCTATTGAGCAAATGTGCCATGGTTATTTTATCCGCTCATCTCTGATGGAAGTTTGGGCTGCTTCCAAGTTTTGGCTGTTGTAAATAACACTGCTATGCATACAGGGGTGCATATATTCTTTGAAATTAGCGGTTTTGGTGTCTTCAGATAAATTCCTCTATGTGGAATCTCTGAGTCATAAAGCAGTTCCATTTTTAATGTTTTTGAGGTAACTCCATACCGCTTTCACAGGGGCTGCACCAATGTGCATCCCCACTGACAGTGCCAAAGTGCTCTCCTTTCTCCATATCCTGGCCAGCACTTGTTTGCTGATTTATTGATGATAGCCATTCCGACAAGTGTGAGATAATACCTCATTGTGGTTTTACTTTGCATTTCTCTGAAGATCAGTGACATGGAACATGTTTTCATATGTCTGTTGGCCATCTCTATGTCCTTTTGGAATAACGGTTTGCTCATGCCTTTTGCCTATTTTTTAATTGGATTTTTTTGTATCGAGTTTCATAAGTTCTTTATAAATTTTGGATATTATCTCCTTATCAGATATATCAGTGAACATGTTCTCCCATTCAGTAGGTTGTCTTTTTATTTTGTTGATGTTTTCCTTTTCTTTGCAAAAACTTTTTAGTTTGATGTAATCCCATGTATTTTCTCTTTTGTTTCCGTTGCCTGAGGAGGTATACCAGAAAAAAAATATTGCTACCAGCAATGCCTAAGGCTTTATGGCCTATGTTTCCTTCTAGTATTTTTATGGTCCTGAGTCTAACATTCAAGTTTTCAGTACAATTTGAGTTTATTCTTGTATATGGTATAGGAAAGTGATCTAGTTTCATTTTTCTGCACATATCTTTCCAAATTTCCCCACACCATTTATTGAATAGACTATCTTTACCTCATTGTATTTTTTGTCTTCTTTGTCAAACATTAACTTACCATAGAGACATAGATAGATTCCTTTCTGGACTCTGTATTCTATTCTATTGATCTATGTGTTTGTTATGCCAGTGCCATGCTGTTTTGATTATTATGACCTAGTAGTATATATTTAATTTGATACCAGATAGTGTGATTCCTTCAACTTCTTTTTCAAGATCACTGTTGCTATTAGGGGTCTTTTTTTATTCCATAGAAATTTTTGAAATATTAGATCTAGTTCTGTGAAATATGTTATTACTATCTTCATAAGAATTGTGTTGAAACTAGTTTGCTTTGGGTAGTATGAACATTGTAATGACATTAATTCTTCCTATCTATGAACATGGTGTGTGTTTCCATTTATTTGTATCTTCTTCAGTTTATTTCTTCAGTGTGTTATTACCTTCCAAGTACAGGTCATTTATATTATTGGTTAAATTTATTCCTAGGTATTTTATTATTTTTGAACCATTTGTGAATGGGATTGTTTTCTTAATTTCCCTTTCTGATATTTCATTATTGGCATATGAAATTTCAACACATTTCTGGATACTAATTTTGTATTCTGTTACATTACTTAACTTATTTATCAGTTCTAGGAGTTTCTTGGTGGAATCTTTACTGTCCTCTATGTACGGTATCATGTCGTGTGCAAATAATGACAGTTTACTTCTTCCTTTCCAATTTGGATGCCTTTTATTTACTCTCATCTGATTGCTATGGTTAAGACTTCCAGTACTATATTGAATAGGAGAAGTCTCAGTTTATATCCCTGTCTTGTTCCTGATCTCAAGGGAAGCAGTTGTAGTTTTTGTCTATTGAGTTTGATGTTGGCCCTGGGTTTGTCATATGTAACCTTTACTACATTTAAGTCTCTTTCCTCTATTCCCCATTTGCTGACAATTTTCATCATAAATGAGTGATAGAGTTTATCAAATGTTTTTTTCTGCATCTATACATATGAACATGTGGTTTTTTATCCTTCATTTTTATTATGTGGTGAATCAACTTTATTGATTTTCAGATATTGTAACAACCTTGCATCCTTACGATAAATCCCACTGAATATGGTATAGGATCCTTTTGATGTCTTGCTAAATTTGGTTTGCTAATATTTGTTGAGGATTTTAACATTTATGTTTATCAGGGATATTGGCCTATTATTTTAAATTTTTGTGTGTCTTTATCTAGTTTTGGAATTAGGATAATGGAAGAAGACAAGTTAGAAAAATAAACACCCCATCAGAGCAGCAAAAAATAAATAAATAAAATAAAAAGTAAGGATAGTTTAAAAGACTTTTGGGACAACATGAATTTTAACAACTTCTACATCAGAGGGATATCAGAAAGTGAATAGAGAGAGCAAGGGATCAAGATCCTATTTGAAGAAATAATGACTGAAAACTTCCCTAACCTGGTGACAGGAAATGAGACACAAAACCAGGGAGCACAAAGAGTCAGAAACTAGATGGATCTACAGAGACCTCCACCAAGACACATTGTAATTAAAATGGAAAACTTAGAAGGAGAACATCTTAAAAGCCACAAAAGAAAATAAGTCATTTAACTACCAGGGAGCCCCATAAGATTGTCATATGATTTCTCATTAGAAACATTCCAGGCCAGAAGGGATCGGCATGAAATAGTCAAAGTGATGAAAAGGAAGGACCTATGACTAAGGCTACTTTACCAAGTAAGGCTATCATTTAAAAAAGAAGGAGAAATAAAGAGCTTCCCAGACAAGTAAATGATAAAGGAGTTTGGTACCACCAAAGCAGTATTGGAACAAATGCTTTAGGGTTTGCTTTAGAAGAAGAAAAGAAAAAAAAAACAAAAACAAAAACAGAGGAAATGTTTTAAAATAATAGAATGGCAATAAAAATGTATCTATCAATAATCACTTTAAATGCAAATGGCTTAAATGATCCAATCAAAAGATATATGGTGGCCGAATGGATAAAACAAGATTCATATAATTTCCACATGTTGGCTATTTGATTTTATTCAGATTTTAGCTCAGGAAAAATAATAATAAAAACAGAAAACTACCACTTGGGTATTATTCAAAACATTAGAAATCATCTGGCTACAATTCAGCACCCATGGGTCTTGATTTTAATATGGCTAAGAGCGAACACATATTTAAAAGGAAATACTGGAGAACTGGGTTACCATAAGGAACTTGGAAAAGCTCCTGTACATTGTTGGGGAAATCTAAAAGTCTGTGGGAGTGGAGAATGCTGCACATGTTATAGGAAATTTGTTCTAGTAACTCACCTGGGATTCACGCAGAAACAGAGTGAAAGATAATGCTGTCTTGTGAACGACCTAAAGTTTGAAGTTCGCCCTCCTTACCGAGATCCCATTGTCAAGGATAGAGAAGCACAGGGTAATGGAGAGGAACTTCCGGCCAGTCATTCCAGACCACAAGATTATATCAAACTATGATAATCTAGGAAGCTATTTTTTAAAAACTAATACAAAAACAAAGAAACAAGAACTTAAAAGAATCTGCCAGAGAACTCAGTGTGTGCACACTCTAGAGAACCCATGCGTGCTCCAGGGCAGTGTTAGAGAGAAAAGAGACAGCAGCAAATAAGATACAGACTTGGGAGTCAGCTTGCTGGGTTTGAACTCAAGCAGCAATACTTACCTAAGGTGCATATTTAAACAACAAACAACAGACAGTGTATTCTAGTTTCCTGAGTTCATGAAATGTGCCCATTAGATAATCATCTGATCACCTGTTTCGTGAAGTATTTTTCTATTTCCTAAAACAATGCTATTAAAGATATTTTCCCTATTTGACTGGTTTTAATGAGAAATCTATGTATTATATTCCTTGCAGGTGTTTTGTTTTTGTTTTTGTTTTTTCTTCTTTTGAGGTTGGGCTTCTGCCTCTGGCAGAGAATATCTATACATGTTTTGTCCAAACAAAACCAACATTTTATGGAAACATTTACCAAGAACCTTTGACTTTTGAAGATACTGCACTCAAATTATCATTTACTGTTGTTCTCCTAGCTCCTAATAAAGCTCAATTTAGTACTTTAGTTGCCTTTTCTGGAGTTTATAGGGATGAGATAAAACACACCTCATTTCAGGGCTTTTCTTGTGTGGGTGTGGTGTGAATTCTGGTTGCATAAATTAGTTGCTGTTGCTTTCATATTGGTTTTTAAATAACATGGTGGGACTGTATTAAATGGCCCAGAACCACTAAAATCTGAATCTGTCGTGCCCCACTGTTGTATTTCATGGAAACAATGTGCAACTTTTTCTTGGTGGAGTTACCAAGCTTGAATATAGAGGCCAGAGAGTATGTCATACATTAAAAATGTGACTGACTTCTGAAGCTTCTATTCTGCAGAGTTTCTAAGGAATTGGTGCTCAGGAACAGGGATGTCAGAAAGAAAAAATCAAGAAAAAGAGGAAAACTAGATAGGATAATGTGGCTGGAACTAATATGGAATAACTATAATATTTACACATCTTGTTCTCATACATTCAAAGAGTTTCTCTTTTCTATTTACATTAAAACAAAAAAGGAGCAAAGGTAACCAACATAATGTGAGATAACAAAGTAAATTTGCCTAGACTGATCTTTGCTATTCACCCCAAGTTCTGCTCAAAACTTGATAATATTTTATCCTATACTTATTCTTTCCATTTCACCACGAAGACAGCAGTCTCTGGGGACCCGAACACTAAAATTTGATGTACTTAGAAGATTAAAGATGAAAAGAAATGGGAGAAATAATCAAATGGGGAAAATGTATAGACTCAAAAATAAGAGGCAAGGAAAGAAGAAACTAGAAGCAAAGCAAAGAGAGAGAGCACACGAGAAGGGGGCATAAAAATCATCGAAGTATAAGGAGAAAGTGATAATGACAAACAGACAACCCTCCAGTCCAAAATTATAAGTTCTCAAGCTTCATGAAACAAAAAGTATGTAGCCATGTGTTGTTTAAAGGAGAAATATTTAAGTATCAAGACACAGATTGTTGAAAGTAAAATGAAGGACAATGCATATGCAAACAAATAAAAGCCAGAAGAAGGCTAGGTAATATTCAATTCAATGACAATAAATACAAGAAGAAACTTTATTAAGTGCAGTCGCATCTATTGGTACATGATCCTGTCCACCAAGAAGATAAAATGAGCATTTTAAGGACATTAAATCAAGGATCATTCATGTAATGTTGGTAAACCTAGAAAGGGAAGGAGATATTTTGAAAAAAGTTAGGGCTTAACAAATAAGTCTGATCGTTTTCATAATATAAGTAAAGCGATTGTACTCCTTTTATATACTGTAAAGAAATACTTGGTGATGTTTACAATAACAGATTCATTTATAATAGCAAAAAATCTCTCCATGAAAATGCAAACATGTGAATAAATTATTCATTTTTATAGTGCATGGTGATCTAAAGTAATAAAATAAAGCTACATTCATTAAATATTATGCATATGAAAATTATGGGGAAATAATATTTAGAAAAATATACTAAGATCTTACATTCACATGAAAGAATCAAGCTAATGAGTTTTTTGTTGTAAAATCAGTTGTGTGAGGGAGGGAGGTGTGATAGTGTGTAGCACACAAAAGCTTTAGTTCCCTTAATCTGTTCTGAATGATACAGTTGTATTCACTTTATCTTTTCTTGCCTGAACACTTTAAATATATTTTGTGCATGTCATATTTTTAATGAAAGCTCTTTAAAAACATGCGGATACCATCAATAATCCAAAGTTTTAATGTCCAGGTAAGAATGTTTTATTGAATAATTTAGTAATGAGATACTTTTTTTCTCATACATCATGCTTATATTATTTTACCAGTTAAGATATATTTAGTAGTAAAAGTTTTACCTTAGGCCCTGGATGGTGTACCTCAGTGGATTGAGCACGGGCCTGTGAAGCATAGGGTTGCCGGTTCGATTCCCAGTCAGGGCACATGCCATGGGTTGCTGGCCAGGTCCCTCCAGTAGGGGACACATGAGAGGCAACCACACATTGATGTTTCTCTCCCACTCTTTCTCCTTCCCTTCCCCTCTGTCTAAAAATAAATAAATGAAATATTTTCCTTAAAAAAAGCCCAGAGAAGAAAAATCCTTTAAAAAAAAGTTTTACCTTAGAAGATCATTTTCACAGAAAACAAAATTGATTTATTTTCTAACCACCTGAAACCTACAGAATTTTATTAATCAAGGTTATCCCAATGAGTTCAATAACATTTAAAAATTGTCATTATATTTTTCTGAACTATGTGAAGCATAAGTTAAATATTGGGCCCCTTTGTAGAAAAATAATTTAGACTTTAAAAAAAAGTTTGTTTATTTATTTATTTACTTATTTATTTATCTATTTATTTATTTTTAGAGAAGGTGAAGAGAGGGAGAAAGAAGGGAGAGAAACATCAATGTGTGATAGAAACATCTATTGGTTGCCTCTCACATGTCCCCAAGCAGGGACCTGAGTCACAACCCAGACATGTGACTTGACCAGGAATCGAACTGGTGACCTTATGGTTTGGTGGATGATGCCCAAACTATGGAAACACACCGGTCAGGGCAATAATTTAGACTTTTAATGAGATGTAATTTAAACATGTATTATCAGCATGATTATTTTCTTTTAAAAAACTTTAAGAATATAAAACACTTAAAATATATTATTTCGATCATTTAATATGATATTCATTATTTCTTGGCACTTTTTGAATGAAATAGTGACTATAAATTCACTGGTAATTTATTGAACAATGTCATTATTTGTAAACTATGGTAAAACAAGTGAGATTTAAGAATTTTAAAAAGAATATGTCCACATGTAATTGCATATCCTTAAATATATTTATGTATATTAATAAAGTAGCTAATGTGTAATAGCTGTATTTTAAAAATATTACATCCTAAAGTTTTAGTGTTGCTGTTGGTCAAGCAACCACACAGTTGTTGAAACACAGTTTTCATGTCCCAGATAATTGTATTCTCAGTTCAAAAACATCTCTTGTCTAATTACCTCTGGAAATAGATCAAACCACATGCCACTTAGTATATACCTAGAGGGCATTTCTTTGAAATTATGAGTTGTGAAATGAGGGACAAATCCTAAAGTGACAATTTACTCTGAGCCGTCTGCTGTATTGCAGACATTATGTGAGAATTCTAACGGAGTAACCTGAGTTGACTCCAACAGTACAAACACTGTCCATTTATCTGACATGATCACAATAATCTTATTGCTCACGTGAGCAGAACTATGCCCATGTGGCTCATAGCTGATTAAAGCAAATTGTTTGGCTTTCCCCAGTATTTTCAATTCTGGTATTTGGGCTCCGACCAAATCGTTTGGGACTAGACCCCTACAACCTGTTAAAATCAGTGCTTGATCAGGCGGCGGTAATCCGTCTGACCACAGGTGCAATTATTATGGAATTTCACGGATCTAGCAAACTAGCAGTTTTCTAACACTTTCAAAAATGTTTTTTGGTTTACTTGAATGATTTCATTATTTAAAAAATTGTCCTGTGCTTTATTATTATGCTTTCAAGTGTTCTTTCAGGTTTTAAAATAGATGGTTGTAGTTATATTTCTAAAACATGTCATATATATATGTATATATGTAGACACACATATGTGGCATGCTATATATATATAAATATATATGGAGAGAAACAATATACCTTTTATATATTATATATAATATATACACACATACATAGGTTGCACATTGGCTGAAACAACAAAGACAAATAAAAGCATTGCATGAAATGCTCAGTTTATGTTTGTCATTTTGAGAATAACAAGGTCTGTCACTTAAGCAGTCTAATGGATCTGAAACTGAACCTGTTGATAGTGTTTGCATTAATCTGTAAGATTTAGAGGACAGACTGCTAAAAACATAAAAGTTGAATCATATGAATTATTTTATGAAATATCACTAAAACTGAATGTATTGAGCACATTATTGGTGTACATAATTGGTGTATTTGTGGCCTCAGATGTCGAAATTCTGTTGATAAGGGTTAGGCTTAGAGATGGACAAATATAATTTTTCTGTAAGGAAAGTGAAAAGTGTAGCTATAACCCCTAATCTCCTGTATCTTAAGAGTATTAATGAGTGTGTCAGTGGAAGAGTATTAAAGGGAAAAAACAATAGGTAAGATCTTTATTCTAATAATATCAATTAGGCTCCACAAAGATTTTGTAAAACTAACCCATGTGTGTATTGGTACTTCTCATGAAGGTCACTACCTGAGTTACAGACAGAGAGGTGATCTCTTTATTTATTTTGCCTGGACCAGACAAAAGATATTTATAATTATTTTTTCCTTCCTTCCTTCCTTCCTTCCTTCCTTCCTGCCTCCCTCCCTCCCTCCCTCTAAGCTTTTCTATTGTCTCCATTTTTAAAAAAATTGCTCATTTTCAGTTTTTTCTTTTGTATTCTCAAGAACATATTTTATGTCCTTAGTTTAGCATTACAATTACAACCTTTAGTCTGCAAATGAACTTTTAAGTTAATTTAACACCTACCTGAATACCAATATGTCATAAGTTTAAGTGCTTACTTCTTTTTCTTTTTATAAACCGGCATTTTCTTCTTCACTTACCCACATTATATATTTAATATGTTAATGGATACTTCAGAGAGCACTTCTGTGTATTTAAAATAGCAGTGGAAGGACTGTCCATGTTTTTCTATGTAAGCCTTCCATATAATATATGTTTTTATTTCCGTATTCACCTTTTTTCTTTTCTGAATAATAACAATTAAATTCATAACATCATCTAAAGTTTTTATAGTTTCTGACAGAAAATAAGAGGCAAATATGTACTTATACAATATTCTCTGTAGCATTTGGATGTGCACTTTAACCTTTTTAGTATTCAGAATTTCAACAGATGGCCGTTCTAGCTTGTCCCAACAGGGGTTTGTGTCTTTACATAGGAGAGAAATGTTCATCCAATCAAATTTAGAGTTCTGAAAGGTCAAATGAGTGTATAGTACATGGAAATTATGCTTCAAATTTATTAAACATTAGGAATGTGACAGCTAACTCTTTTGACCCAATGAAGGACACCTTTCCATATGAGAAAGGTTTTAACCAGAAAAAAAAGACAAGTCATTTGATAATTTTCACTACAACATTTACCAACCTGAAAGTCATAGAAATAAAACATATATCTTTACTACATTCATCTTTAAAAAATGTCGAGAGATTAAGAATTTTATTCTAAAGTTTATATTCTACAGTTATCATAAGTATATTGATGTATTTCTATATTTATGTGACTATTGAGAGTGATGTGCACATTATATATTTGTATAACTTCAAAAACTATTGTTGAAATGTTACTTGAAATCTTAAAAAGGCAATGCTATTATTTCTAGAAAAACCCAACTATTAAAGAGATTGACCAAATAAAGTATAACAGAAATATTGAAATGATAAATCCTTAACTTACACACCTGTTAACATTTAGACATTCCCACACAAAAATAAAGAAAAGAAAGAATCTGTACTCAAATCTTATACCCTTAACAAATCTACCTCTAAATGGATCATAGACCTAAATGTAAAACAAAACTCTAAAACTGAAGATAACATAGAGGAAAACGTTGATGACCTCGGATATGGTTATGCTTATTTATTTATTTATTTATTTAGAGATTTTATTTATTTATTTTTAGAGAGAGGGGAAGGGAGGGAGAAAGAAAGAAAGAAATAGCAATGTGTGGTTGCCTCTCATGTGGCCCCTACTGGGGACCTGGCCTGCAACCCAGGCACGTACCCTGACTGGGAATCGAACTGGCGATTCTTTGGTTCGCAGTCCGCGCTCAATCCACTGAGCTACACCAGCCAGGGCGGTTATGCCTTTTTAAATAAAAGACCAAGACACAGTATCTCAAAAGATAATAAGCTGGACTTTAAAATGGAAAAGTTTGAATCTATGAAAATCCAATGGCAAGAGGATGAGTAGGCAAGACACAGACTGGGAGAAAATGTTTTTAAAAGCCAATCTGTTAGCTCTGTTGGTTAGAGCATTGTCCCAATATGCCAAGGTTGTGGGTTCAATCTCGGGTAACGGCACATACAAGAAGCAATCAATGAATGCATAAATAAGTAGAACAACAAATTGATATCTCTCTCTCTCTTTCAAATTAGTAAAAAAAAAATAAAGACATATGTTAAAGGAATAATGCACAAAGAACTCTTAAAATTCATTAATAGTATTAGAGAAAATGGGTCCTTTGGTGTTGCAAAAAAAAAAAAAAAGAAATTCAAAAGGGACACACATGAGTCAAGTTTAAGTGTAGTGGCCAGATTTATTGGGGTGACAAGAAATAATATGCCCTTGGGAATATAAAGTCTCCAGTAGCAACTGTTCCAAGGTCCTTATTAATCTTCTATGTGTTTTCTTGGTTGCAGAAATGAGCAGGCTATCTTCCAAGTAATCCTACCTGTTTCCTAAATCTTCCTGGAGCTGTGCCCCCTATCCAATCCCTTCTCTGGATCTGCAGGGGTTTTGTTCTCTGATCCTATTTGATCCTTTTGCCAGATTTCCAGGACAGATTCCTCGTTCTGTCACCATTGTGGTTCCTTCCATGCATGCACTTACCACTTCCTGCACTATCTTAGCTTCTAGTGCTCATGTGCTTAGCAAAGTAGTTTCCTCTGCTGTTTTATTCTGCCCCAGTAATGGCCAGTTGTTCCCTGCAAAAATCGAAAAGTCTGTCCTTCCTGCTTCCTCAGAGGACTAAATCCCTTTGGCAGAGGGTACAGCTGTCCCTTGGGATGTCTGTGAAGCTGCAGCTTTCTAGTTAATCAGGCTTGATTTCTGCTGCATTTGCTCTTTTCCATTTTTACTAACTAATTAAGTAACTAACTGACTATTGTGATAATACGATAAAAAGAGCCCTGATAAAAAACAGGGCAGATATCTGAGCAGACTTCTCATCAAAAAAGGACTACATTGTGCTCAATATTTTGGAACTTGAATGTAACAACAATTGGATAGATATAAACTGTGATCTCTCGTGATCAAATTCTTACATTGGAGGAACAATGGAAAGGAGAAGATGTGGAATAAATAACTGAGGCAATTGATAAATCGGTGAGCATACTGGGGAAAAAACGCAATGTAAGTTAAAGAGATTTTAGGAGAACTCATCATAAAATCCAGAATTTTGTTGAAAAGCAGTACAGGGTGTGTGTATATATATATATAACAAAGGCAATGAATATTAAATTAATAAAAGACAAAACATGTATTAAAATTAGACAGTATATAATACTAATTACCTAATTAAAAAAGCTGAGAAGTACCAAAAATATTGCAAACCTCAAACGTATAAACATATTTTCGTTGCCTGACATATCTCAATAATTTTGTTTTTCCTTTATTATGCCTTTTTTCTTTGACTTTTTATATTTCAGTTATTTAATAATTTTGTTTTTGCCCTGGCTTGTGTGGCTCAGTTGGTTGGGTGTTGTCCTGCACACTGAAAGTTGGCTGGTCCAATTCCCCAGGCAGGGCACTGGCCTGGGTTGGAGATGTGGTCCCCAGCTGGGGTGCATGCAAGAGGCAACTGATTGATATTCCTCTTTTACATCGATGTTTCTCTCCATCCCTTTCTTCTCTGTTCCCTTATCTCTGAAAATATAAAATAAAAATATTTGAAAAGCAATAATTGTATATTCTACAGTAATAACAGTGTAAAAATTTACACTTTCCTATAACACAGATTATTAAAATTATTTCATTAGTTTTATTAATTTATTATTATTGACAGCTGATTGCTAATTTCATGAATATTTTTACATTTGCTGTTAAATTTGAAAAAATTATATAAACTGTTTCTTATATGTTCTTTAACTTATCTTAAATGCTCTGTGAATTTATGACACCAGGTAGGAGTCTAGAAACTCAGAAACTGGAGGAGGCCATGAAAGTGAGGGACTGTATATGTGGGCTTTATTCCCTTGAATGAAAATCTGATTTGTATAGTAGAATTTACATTTGAGAAACATTTATAGTTCTCAAATTATATCAGTACTTCTGGCATGAACAGCTAGGAAAATAAACATCAGTGCTCGTATGGGGACCACAGTGTAGATGCAACATGGAAACACTCAAGTATTCTACATTGAATTTTTCCTATGGTTTTAAGTCTCGTTATTTTTTAAATAGTTTGTATCATAATCACTTTAAGGTGTTTCCTGTATTTCAAAATTAGAATGAAACGATTCTCAGTCTCATCCTGTGATTTCTTCTAAAACTTTACTGTTTTATGTTTCTCTAGGAAATAATTAAATGTGGTTAAAATTAATTTTAGTTATCTGTTACTTTGTTTGGCTTTGTATTTATTTATACTACTTTAAGTACCATTGGAATATAAACTGTATAGATTAACTTGAGTTTGTGTATGTGTAAGAAAACGTGTGTTTTCTTTTCTCTTGTTAGATCGCTTCATCAATGATGGTCTATACATACAGAAATCTTTTCCCTAATATTGTTCTCAGTGTTTTTGGTTATACATTTAACTTTTGAAATTGCTTATTATATATATTTATACATGCATGCCCACATACAGATAGCTACACATGTATATGTATGCATATTGTTAAACAGCTTTGTTCAGATATATTTCATATATCATTATGTTCACCCACTTGACATACACAACTTAATGTTTTCAGTACATGTACAGTTGTGCAAAAATTACCATGCTTGTTTCTATGAAATTAAAATCTTACAGTACTACTATTTACATATTGAAGAAAATATTGTTGATATTTTGTCAAGTCTCTGTCCTAAATTTTGACACTGAGAACTTTCCTTGATATTTTTCTTCTTAGAGCTTATTTTTTTCATGGTCATCTGTGTGAATTTTCCAATTTAGAAGTTTGGTACTTGAAAAAAAAAAGCCATGTTGCTTAAATGTGAATTATATTTTTGGAGCTTTATCCTCATAATTCTTGTCTATTTAATGTCAAAAGAATATAATTACTTCTATGCCTTCTTTATTTTATTACATTCATTGGGGGTGACAGAGGTTAAGAAGGCCATATAGGCTTCAAGGGCACATTGTTATGATACGTGATTGCTGTATTGCATTCTATGCCCACCACTCAGCGTTAAATCATCTCTCACTTTATGTTCCGTCCCCTTTACCCGTTACTACCCTTCATCTCCTCTGGTAACCATCACGCTGCCGTATATGTCTATGAGTTTAAGTTTTATATACCACATATGAGTGAAATCATATGGTTCTTACTTTTTTCCAATTTATTTTGCTTAACATGATATTCTCAAGATCCATCCATGTTGTTGCAAACGACAATATTTTATCTTTTCTTATGAATGAGTAATATTCCATAGTATTTAGGCGCTATATCTTCTTGATCCAATCCTCTATTGAAGAACACGTTGGTTGTCTCCTTGTCTTGGTCACTGTGAATAATGCAGCAGTGAACACAGGGATTTATGTATCATGGTGAATACATGTATTCTAGTGTGTTCAGCTAGATAACTTAGAAGAGGGTCATGTGGTAACTCTGCTCTTAATTTTTTGAGGAACTTTTATACTGTTTTCCATAGTGGTATATCAGTTTACATTCCTACCAGCATTGATGAGGGTTTCGTTTTCTCTACAACCTTTCCAACACTTGTTACTACCGTCTTGTTGATAACAGCTGTTCTAACAGTTGTGAGGTGGTATCACATTGTAGCTTTGATTTGCATTTCCTTAACAGTGAAGTTGAATGTCTTCTCATGTATGTGTTGGCTGTTTGATTGATATTGTTGCATATGGTTAGTCAATTATTTTGCTACATTTGTTCCCCATTTAATTACCTTGCCATTTTGTGGAAAACTAATCAACCACACGAGTATAGGTTTTTGTTTTTTTTTGCCCTAAATATATAATACCAACTACATTCAACTAATCTTTATTTCTATTATTTCACCAATACTGGATGATGGCAGCCTACTCTTTTATAATATTTCTAAAAAAATAGAAACCCTAGAATGAATAAAGTTTTTCAGCAATTAATTTGCTTCCACAAAACCTGGTGACTACATTGGGAGAATAAAGCTGGCTGACCACATTTTGATCCCAAGCTGCATTCTTTACCTTTAGGCCTTGCACAGCACCCACAGGATGATGTTCTTTACAAAATCAACACTTTGGTCCCTGGTACAGCTGGATTTAGACACTGGCATAATATTGGAAGCAATCAGTATTTTTTAGTGTTTCTATCTTTTTCCTGGCCTTGTGTCATTGCTGAAAAGGCTACATTACCCTGCCAGCTCTTAGAAAGTCTTTCTTCTGAGTTTCCAGAAATTGCTGGGCCCATGTACTCTCATCCTCACGTCTGGTTTCTTCAGATTAGTGGGGGTTCTACACCCCCACTCTTGTTATTTCCTAAGTGCTTCGACTGCCATGGTCTTTTCTTTTCCCTTCTCTTTATCTTCCCAAATTACACTTTTGAGTACATTGTTTCTGGCTGGACACCCAGACTGAAACTGACACTATTAGAGAGCCAATGAAATACTGCTTGATTCTGACTTACAGGTACCAACTCTAAGAAACTTGGCTAGGATATGTGCAAAAACTAGCTCTGGAGTTTATTAAGTGAAAAAAAATGCTGACTAACCAGATATCGGTCATGTATCTTTCAGGCCTTTTCCTGAGACCAGAAATCAGTCATTCAATAGTAATGAGTCCCAGAGCTGAAGTACCAAACTCCAACAGGGACTCAACAGTGACAATGCCAAGGAATTAAGATGGCATTTTTGACTGCTTTAGTATTTTCTATGAGCCGAAATTTTTGACAAATGGTGAGACCCATTTCTTTATTCCTTGGTCTTGATTTTAGTTGTAAAGTGATGTACTTTATATCTATGGAGAAATCAAATGTTACAATTCAAAACACTCAGGAACCTTAAATAATAAAGTTTTATGAAAACACTATGTATGCAGTCTATATTTTAAGAAATCAAGTGGCAACCTTAGCACACTTTTTATTGGGAATAATGGCCAGGTTAGTAGTCTGGATATCTAAAAATAAAATATAAATACCTCTTTTTGGAAGCACATAAAATACCGAATGTAACAGAGAAATTCATTCTATGTCAGAGCCATTCTTAGAAAAGATAATGGGAAAGCTCTGGTGAAAAATAAATCTGTGCTCCAGATTGTGAACAGCTTTAGGTGAAATATGCTATAATTTTCAACTTTGTTAGTAATATCTACTTATACATGGCCTGGCAGAAGTGACGCCATTGACTGTGGTTGGTAGGGTAAGTGAATGTCTCATATGAGATGGACAGCAATTTGAACATTTCACCCAAAATGTCATACAGTGTGCTTGAGTGTGATATTGTTATGTTACAGAATTACATGCTCATGATTTTGTAATAAAATATTTTTATGTAATAAAAAGGGGTGTTATTTGTGCAGGATCCTGTATTTAAAGTGTTTGCACTTATATCTATACATTATACATTATTTTTTGTACAGTATTCTTATCCAGTGTTTCAGTGAAAAATCTATTAGACCTCTACTTAACCATTTGTATATATTAAGTATTTATTATGATTCACTTGTGAAATTCTTCATGTTTTGTTGGTAAAATTTTCTAATTTGTGTAATAAGTATTAGTCATTAAATGTATTACACTTATTTCTCAAATAAACAGAATTCAAGTAAGAATTATAATTTAATTCAAAGTTTAAAAATAATTTTACTGCAAATATTTATTTTAGTTATTCATTTAGTATCTTGTTTATCAGTGTTGCCAGTATTTTGTGCTTTTACCTGACCATTCAAAAAATTTAAGATTACGGGCAAAGTTGATAGCCTCATTCTTTTAAAATCACTATTACACTGACTTCTATTTTATTATTGATTAACTCATCTTCATTTTGTTTATTCTATGGTTCCTTTGAAACCATATGAATTTAGTAAGTTTAAATCTTGTGTTCTAATTTATGCACATAAGTCTTGCAGTACAGATTGATAGCTGTTAACAGAATTTTGTGTTTCTATTTGTGATCACAAATAAAAACTACATTATTGAGTTGGGCGAGGCCATATCACAAAATTTCAACCAATGGGAAATAGATACATGATATATGTTATTAGAGGCTCAAAAGTAAAAGCAAAAAAATAAACCTATAAAGGTCTACCATATTCTCATAAAAAAGATGCTGCACTTTGTATATTAAGAATTATTTATGAGGTTAGGCAATTTAATAAAATGAGTTATGGACAAAAGAAAAAAATTATGATGAATACATTGATATTATAAGCCAAGGAATAGTATAGATGTTTCTATTAGATTAAGTAAATGATATTAGAATTTGATGGCATTTTTTAGGTTCTTGAGGTAGATAGAAAGCTATGTTTGGAAGAAGTTTGGATTTATGTTTCTTCCATTTAAAGGAATAAATCAAGAAAAATATGTGTCAAAATTCTAAATTGCCTTTCACAAATATGTTTTGCATATAATATTTGACATCAATGTTTATATGAGTAGCATAGCTTTTGAGTTCTTTCCTTAATTCTTACTCAGAATTTTGTAGGTTGATGAAACAAGCATGCACATCACAATACAAAAATATTTGTGTTAGGTGCTAAGGAACTCATATGTTAAAGTTATGCTATTTTAACTATAGGGTGAAATCATTCATTTGAATTCATTAAGAATATGCTGTATATTAATGTATACACCCAATTTTGACAGATTTTATTCTGACAGATTTTATGATGATATGGTTAACACACAAACATATAGCACATTTCAAATATTCACAATATGTTCTCAATCTAACATAACTAAGTATAGAAATATGAAAACTATGAAGTAAAGGAAACATTATTTTTATCAAATGAACCATCTCTTAAATCCCTCAGTTTTTAAATAATTTTAAATACATCATTATATTGATGATAACTCTCTATTTAACAATTTGGCGAGGAGGTTTTCCAAAAATATTGAGAAGTAAAATAGTCTTTTTTTAAAGGTTTCATTTATTTATTTTTAAAGAGGAGGAAGGGAGGGAGAAAGAAAGAAAGAGAAATGTCAATGTGTCGTCATTGCCTCTCATGCACCCCCTGCATCTGGCCTGCAACCCAGGCATGTGCTATGACTGGGAATCGAACAGGTGACCATTTGCTTCACAGTCCAGTGCTCAATCCACTGAACCACACCAGCCGGGGCAGAAATTAATCTTTCTTAATCATATTTGTTACAAGCTTAATCATAAGGGTGATGAAAAAAATTGATTTAGATTTGAACTCTGTATATACCACTAGCTTTCTGCCCCATGTATCTTAATTGCTGGTATGTACAAGCTTGATTCTAAATATATTTTTAGTATGCTTATTAGCATGAAGGAATACGTTGATAGGTCACTTTAATTAGTATGTGCTTTAATCACTCTCCCCTTCTTTTTCTGATATTGAATTTTAATTTTTTTAAAAATGAAACATTAAATATATGGAGTTCTATCAGGTGAGATGCACAACATAAATACTCTATACATTTTCTATTCTGGTTCTTAACATTGGAAACACGTACTTCCAATTACCAGTTATTTGTAATGACAAAATAACTGAAATGAGGCCTTGGGTTCAAATTCATAGTTAATCTAAGATTGCATGTATTGAACATTAGTGAAGTTAAAAATTGTGTAAAATAAATGCGTTACTTAAACTGAATGTTTATAACTCTTCCCGTGTATTTACAACTTTCTGTAGCTCTTTATTTATTTTTATTTTATCCAGTTATAGTCAATATGTTTAATGACTGGTTCTAAATTATGCTTTACCTTTGAGCTAATTTCTATAGGTTTTAATCTAATAGGTGATAAAATAAATTGCGTTGAATGTCACAATTTAATAATGAAACATTTAACTGATAATCTATGAAACAAATTAATATTTACCAGTAACATTTACTTTATTTCTATTTTGTTTAGGAATCACATGACAAAAACACTTTTACAAATACCATCTTTCTATGTGGAGTGTGAGATGTTATAAAATATATGAATGACAAATATATATTAAAATTTTCTGAATGAATAATATAAAAGGTGTATATACTTATATTTTTACAAATGCTGTTGAATACAATATCAGGAAAAAAGAAAAAAAAACGTTCCTTTACTGTTTTTTTTTCTCTTAATGTTGGAACACATTATCTTGTTTTTTTCTTTTTTTTTGTTTTGTTGTTTTTATTTTTATTGTTCTTTAAATTGTTTTTCAATTACAGTTGTCTGCATTTTCCCCCCACCACTCCTTCCCACCCCAGCCAAACCCACCTCCCTCCCTTGCTTCCACCCTCCCCCTTGGTTTTGTCCATGTGTCCTTTACAGCAGTTCCTGAAAACCCTTCCCCTCATTATTCCCTTCCCCCTACCCTCTGCTTAATGTCAGATTATTCTTAATTTCAACGTCTCTGGTTATATTGTGCTTGCTTGTTTGTTTTGTTAATTAGGTTCCAGTTAAAGGTGAGACCATATGTCATTTGTCCCTCACCGCCTGACTTATTTCACTTAGCATAAAGCTCTCCAGTTCCACCCATGCTGCCACAAAGGGTAGGAGCTCCTTCTTTCTCCCTCCTGTGTAGTCTATTTTGTAAATGTAGCACAGTTTTTTTGCACCAACTTATACCATACACAAAAATAAATTCAAGGTGGATAAAATACTTAAATGTAAGTTGTGATACCATAAAAATCCTAGAGGAGAACATCGGCAGGAAAATCTCAAATATTCCATATGGCAATATCTTCACTGATATGTTCCCTAAATCAAGGGACATAGAGAAAAGAATAAACAAATGGGGTCTCATCAAGTTAAAAAAGCTTCTGCATGTCTAAAGAAAACAGCATTAAAATGAAAAGAGAACGAACTATGCCCTGTTTCTTTATATGTCTTCTCTCTTTTTTAAATTTATGCTACATATTTTATTTTAAAAACATAGATGTGTGGTGAAGATTGTGTTTCAATAGTAACATAACTCCCTTTTCTCAATCTCACAGTTAAGGTGAGGTATTATTATTATTATTATTATTGCAATAGAACTTTAACTAAGTCACTCTTGTGTTAGATCTTCAATTAGTTTAAATATTTTGAATACAATCTACGTTTTACATTATCATAAGCCACTCCATTTTGCAAGATTTTGTACTTCAAGCTGACAGAGGTTTATCTATACAGAGATTTATATTTACTTTTCAGTGCAGCTCTACCAGCCTCCTAAGCCACCATGAACTCAAGGGAAAAAATGGGAGAACATGAGCAAGTGTAAAGATTTTTTTAATATATATTTGAGTATGTAATAGGTTACAATCCATCATCCAATCAGTTCAATCTTAAAAGCTCTAATTGCTTCTCTTTACTCTAAGAGACTCCCTCTGTCCATGGCATCCCAAACTTCTCAGACTCAGTGAATATATCCAGTGGCCAAGAATATGATCACCAATGTGGGACTTTCTGTGCACATTACTTCTTTAGACTTCTGGCCTTCAGGACTCAAATAATTCAATAATTCATTTCTTAGCTTATCCAGGAATTTTTGGTACTTATGATGGGAACATTGGCCTGAGGTAGACTATATGCTACTTGAAAAGAGAACTCCAGATGATTGTTAATTAATGACAAAGCAAATTTGCACTGAGAAATATTAAATGGTCAGGGGAGACTTTATTCAAAGCTATTGCAACAAAGGAAGTAGGCCAGAACTTAATCTGAATTCAGCCCTGCTAAAACAAAAACAAGGGGCAAGGAAGAAGTTTTTTAAAGCTAAGTGAGACAGAGATCATCTACCATTTCCTTGTTAACTGGCTTTACCTAATGGAAAAGTACATTTTTATATGCATGATAAGAATTTATGTTTCAAACTTGTAACGCATTTGCAGTTACAAGTTTTCTAAAGTAAATGCTCCAAGAAAAATGAGATGAGGACCTATAGTATGAAAGAAGAACATACAGTTTAGTCAGGTTGAGGGCACTATTCATGCCCTTGTGGTCATTCGTTCCTTTTTGGCTTCACTTTGAATAATTTAAGAACGATAGATCATGCAATTTATTTTAACAGATTTCTGTTTTGAAACACTGATTGAATCATCTATTGATATTTGATGGTATAGAATTCTTGCTGGATGGTGCAAGCAACCAGGCACTTAATGAAGAAGACTCCTATGGAAATAAAGAAGGCAAACTAAGATTAGTGATTGAAGTAAAATACAAACCCAGTTTCTGAAAGCAGAGGGCAGCCAGTCAAGATTCCTAGGTGTTGAATTCAGAGTGTCTTTGGAAGGCAGAATGAGGGCAGCTGTGATAATCCTATAGCTATTTCAACAAAGCTTATCTGAATGGAAAAATATGTATCTATAGATAGATGATAGATGGATAGATGACAGATAGATAGATAGATAGATAGATAGATAGATAGATAGATAGATATAGATATAGATAGATATATACACTTTGTTTCTAATGAGCTGTTTTGGGATCAGGTGGTTATTTCAGAAGTTTCCTGAGCTCATAACATCTCTTATCAGGGGTCAGGGCCTATAGAGATTTGTGTAACTGTAGTGTTGTGGGACCGGAAGAAAAAGGTCTAGCAGTGTTGACAAAGGGATAGACAAAATAAGGGTATAAAGCTTCAAGATCAAATGATAGAAGGAAGCTGAATGGAGGATCCCTAGTAGTAAAAAGATGTTGAAGCAGAGGTGATGGGAAGAGAAAGCTCTTAGATGAGCCAGTTTTGGTATATCTCAAATTTCCAAAGAAGCCACTGAAGTTCCAATTCATGTTTAGTAAAATCATGTCAATGTGAAAGGAAACTGAGAGAGTTAGCAGTATATGCAGTTAGGAATCACATCCTTGCTGTGATCCGATGGACAGAGTTCTGGAACACAAGAGCACAAGCCAAATTCATCAATGGATTTCTGTTCAATCAGCCAGTGCTCCCAGGTCCTGGCTGAGAGTTCTGTGGGGCCAATGATGAGTCATATTCTATTCAAGTCATGGCACCAGAATTGACATCAAAGCAAAAAAACATGTGAGCTCAGTAGTGCTTCATAGACATTAAAGACTTTGTTTATGCGACAATTGAAAACATACCAGTTTTAAAAAGACATTAGTATATTATGTTTGCCATGATTGCTGAATAAATATTAATTTGTTTGACTTGGAACACAATACAAATTAGTGATATTGAATATATATATTATCTAAGCCCTAGAATTTTTATTATTAATTATGTAACCTGGAATGCTCTTATACACATACACCAAGTGACATGTTTAAGAATATTTTCTATAGTATTATTTGCATAATTTAAGAATAAGAGACTATCACCATCAAATAATGGTCAAAATAAATCGTCATTTCACGAAATACATTATTTGCTTATGTTTGAGCAAACTCCTAATGCTATCACGAATAAATCTCTATAACATGCTGAACTAAAAAACATTTAGAAAAGAATACATATGATACATACTTTATAGGTAACATAAATGATGATGGCAGCAAAATAAATAATAAGTCATAAGCCAAGTAATAAGTAACATACATAAGAAATATGTAGTAAAGTGACATAATGGATAGCAATGTAGTTGGAATAATACATACCAAAGCCATTATACTGGTTATTTCAGAAGGAAAATTTTAAATTTGTAAAGAAGATAAAAAGTCTTAAATTAAACTTAATTTTTGTTAATAATGTAAATGACAAAATGAGGCAGAAATAAAAATGTCAACATGCTAATTCTGAAAGGAATGTATATATGGAGTGTTTCTCATATTTTATCTCTATTATTTGTAGTTAAAAATAACTTTCCTGACAAGGGAAAGAAAGAAGTTTAGTTGGTTGTATTTTCACTCTATGTTAATTATATAGCATTACTCTTAAGGGAAAACCCAAGTAATAAGACATATTTTAAAATTAACCAAATTTGTAATGTGATATAAGCTCCATGAGAGTAGGAAGTTTTGCCTGTTCAGCCTATTGTTGTCACACCCACAGGCAGAACAACATCTAGCACATGGTGCCAAGCACATAGCTGATC
>PVKM010006595.1:0-43805 GCA_004027735.1 Carollia perspicillata | reverse complement strand
TCTGGTCTTGCTGGCTGCAGAAGGCTGGGGAGTGATTGGTGTGTCGACATTCACCCAGGCTGCCTTCCAAGCACTGTCCTAGCTGCCAGTCTGACTCCTTTCCCAATATCCTCGACGTGAAAGTTCTGATTCTCTTCTGATGGCTTCTCCCGGTGGCCACCTCCAGACACTGGGGTGCAGTAGAGCCCACTAGCTTAGGTTGGCGCCAAATGCCTCCCTTCCCAGGGAACCTGGGCCCAAAGTCTCCCCTCCCAGTGCCTCCGGGATGGAGTCACTGCGCCTTCCCCCCATGCTCCTCTGGGCTCAGAGTCAGTCTTGGGCCGTGGCAGCAGATTCCCCAGCCCTTCTGTTTGATAAATTCCTCCTATTCAAGCCTGGCGTCCCTATAACCCAACTCTCCAGCTGGTGACTCCGCCTCCCGGAGTTCGTGCGATACTCCCAGCCCCGGGGTCCACTCGCGACTCCCAGCTCCCGGAGTCCTTGTGCAACTCCGGGGTCCGTGTGCGAAGCAACCGAGTCAGCTCATCCAAGCTGACGACCACAGAGAGTAACCACAGCTTTGAGCGTTTTGCCTCTTCCTCTTTTTTCCCCTCTCTGTGACCAGATCTCTGCTCGTATTGCTCCAAACCTGGTCTGTGGGGGTGGGGGGGAGGGAGCAGGTGACCCAGCTCTCTCAAGGATTTCAGCCATCCCTCCACTTCTGTGGTTGACCGAGCACCCGCTCTGGGTGCCAGGCACCAGGCGCCCAGTGCTGGGCCTTGGGCTTCACTGTCCCCTGGTCCCCCTGCGCTGCTCCCCGGGACCTTAGTGTCCTGAAATTTCCTTCTTACCATTTGGTTTCTGGTTTTTCAGTGTCCGCTACCGCTTTGTGGATTCTTATTTTCAAATACGCTGCAATACTGTTGTCTGTCTGCTCCGTTCCTCCATGGATTAGCCAGTTTTTCCTCCCGTGTGTAGGGGGAAGTGAAATTCGCTCCCTCCTACTCTGTCGCCATCTTCTAGAACCTCAGTTGCATTTTTAAATTACCAATAATGAACTATCAGAAAGATAAAGTAAGAAAACAATCCTGTTCTCAATTGCCAAAAAGAATAAAAAACTGAGATTAATTCTAACAAAAGAGGTAAAAGACCTGGATATGGAAAATCACAAGACTGAAGAAATTGAAAAAGAAACCAATAAGTGTAAGCACATATATGTTTACATATAAGAAGTACTAACATCATTAAAATGTCCACGCTACCCAAAACAATCTATAAATTCAGTGCAATTACTATGAAGATTTCAATGACATATTTCACAGAACTAGAACAAATATTATTCAACTGTATATGGAAGCACAAAAGGCCCCACATACACAGGTGATCCTCAGAAAGAAGAATAAAGTTAGAAGAATCATGCTGTCTAATACCTAAACATACTATAAGTACATAGTAATGAAAACAACATAGCACTGGCAAAAAAGCAAACACATAGATCAATGGAATAAATAGAGAGCCTAGAGCCCTGGCTGGTGTAGCTCAGTGGATTTAGCAGGGGCCTGTGAAGCAAAGGGTCACCGGTTCGATTCCCAGTCAGGGAACATGCCTGGGTTGCAAGCCAGGTCCCCAGTAAGGGGACCCATGAGAGACAACCACACATTGATGTTTCTCTCCCACTCTTTCTCTTTCCCTTCCCCTCTCTCTAAAAATAAATAAATAAATAAAATATTTTAATAAAAAATAGAGAGCCTAGAAACAAACCCACATATATTTAGTCAATTAGTATTTGACAGATGATGCAATCACATACAATGGGCTAAAGATAATTTATTCAATAAATGGTGCTAGAAAAATTGGACAGATATGTGTAGAAAAATGAATGGACCACCTTCTTACACCACACAAAAGAGTAAATTCAAAATGTAGTTTTAAACAACAATAAAAAATTAAAAAATATTAAACACTTAAATGTTAGATGCAAATGCATAGAAATCCTAGTAGTAAACATAGGCAGCAAAATCTCACACATTGATTATAGCAATATTTCATTGCTATAAATTAAAAAAGGAAAATTACTATAAATTAAAAAAGGAAAATTAAAAAAGAAAAAATAACAAATAAGACTATATCACACTAAAAAGGTTTTGCACAGCAAAGGAAACCATCAACAAAATAAAAAGACAGCCCATGGAAATATTCTCCGATATTTCTGAAAAGTGGTTAGTATCCAAAATTTATAAGGAACTTTAAAACCTCAATCCAAACAATCTAATTAAAATATGGGCGAAAGACCTAAATAACAGTTTTCCAAAAATGACTAAAGATGGCCAATTGACATATAAAAAAATGCACAATGTCACTAGTTATCAGAGAAATGCAAACTAAAACTACAATGAGATATCACTTTTCATTGGTCAGAATGGCCATCATCAATAAATAAACAAGCAAGTGCTGGCAAGGATATGGAGAAAGGGGAACCCTTTTGCATTGTTGGTGGGAATATACATTGGTGCAACCACTGTGGAAAGCAGAATGAAGATATCCCCAAAAAATAAAAATGTAATTGCTTTTGATCCAGAATTCCCACTTCTGGAAATATGTCCAAAGAAATCTAGAACATTAATTGAAAAGAACATAAGCATATCTATATTTATTGCTGCATTATTCACAATTGTCATAATATGGAAGCACCGAGTGTCCATCAGTCAATGTGTGGATAAAACACCTGTGGGGCATTTACATAATGGACTATTTGGCTGTAAAACAAAGAAAAATGTACCCTTTGCAACAGTAATGATGTAATGGGAGAACATTATGCTAAGTGAAGCAAAACAGTCAAATAAAGACAAGTACCACATGATTTCACTCATATCTGGAATCTAATGAATGAACCGAACTAGCAAACAAAACAGAGACTGACTCATAGATAGAGAGCAGGTTGACAGCTGCAGGGTGGTGGGTGGTTAAAGGGTATAAGGATCAAGCAAAAAAAGAAAAAGGACTCATGGACAGGGACAACTGTGTGTTGATTGTGGGATGTAGAGGATATAAGGGGGTCAATGGTAATGGTAAAATACAATTAAAATAAACAGAGAGAGAAGTTAAAATTACTATAAAAATATTAATGCTTCCGTAGATACTGGAGCTGCTTTATTGGTTCTTAACCATCTTATTTTCCTCCTCTGTCAGAGTAAATCTGTGCAAATTGTAGGGATATCTAGTCCACCTTGCTGTTTTTAAATCATAATCTGCTATCTTCCAACTAGGGAATGTTATGTGACAATATATATTTTTGTTAATCAAATCTACCCTAATTCACCCGATAGGGCAAGTTTTTTCTTAAAACAGAAGTAATGAATCCAATACTGAACCAATTAGAAAAAAAAAAATGATACAAAGAAAAAACTTCCATGAGAGGAAATAATTGTGAGACAAAACATTTGATGTAGGAGGTTCCTATGCAACATCAGGCCTTTTCCAGTCACTGATATCCTTTATGCATAAGCTGGAATTATCTCTGTCATAAAAGATTACTTCAAAAGGGAACTTATAATTCTCTGTACAAGTCCCTGTAATTCTCCTATTTTTCTGGTAAAGAAACTCAGTGGGAAAAGATAAATATTTGTACAGAATCACATAGCTGTAAATAAAATAGTTATTCCCAAATATCCTGTGGTTCCAATCCCACATAACCCATTATCAGCCATTTCTGTAAACTGCCAATATTTTTAGTGATAGATTTATGTAGTGTCTTTTCCAGCATTTCTGTAAATAAAAAAGACAGAAATACACTTTTGCTTTCCCTGGGAAGATTATAGGTTTAGTTGAATATGTTTCACTAATATACAGAGTCCCAACTATTCCTTAACATTAAAAGCTGATTTAAATTATGATAATTTATTTAGAGATTCTACTCTAATGCAACATGTGGGTGATTTATGCCTTAGGAAATTACTGGACTCCCCAAAGAAAACAATTTTGTCTATTACAACAGCTATATATAAAAGGACATTAATATCAAAGGATAACCTCTGATTGTGTTTACTGCAAGTAAAATACTTTGTTATCTAATATATAAAGATGCGTTAATAATTAATTCTGAAAGACTCAAAGAAATTCTATCTTTTCTCTTACAAAAACAAAAAAAAAACAGCTTAAACAATTAATAGATTTGATTAAATATTGTCACAATTAGATTCCAATTTTTATGAATATTCCAGCCTTTATGTGTCCTGTCAAAGTCAAAGTTACCTGATCTAATTCAGTGAAATTCAAAAGTAAATTAATCTATAAAATATCTCAACAATTATATAAATCTTCCACTCTGAGGGACTTTAAGTATAAACTTTCTTTGCTATGGACATGTTATGCCCATAAACAAAAAAACATAGCTAATGTCTCCCTTTTGTGTGTGTTCATTCTGTTGAATCTCCACTGAAATGGCATAAGGTTCAACATTTCGTTCAATTAACTGGATCTCACTTTCTTTAGCTGATTTTACTTGAACTTCATGTAACAATCTTAACCCAGAAACTTTGCTACTTCCCTTGTAAGATGAAGACCTTAATAATTGCATGTTGCTTACTTTACTGACCACCTTTTTCTCCTTGGAATAGAAAACTTTTTGAAAGTGCTGACAATTTAATTTACAAATGGATCTTTGAAAGATAAACAGAGATGTCACCAGGTTGGATATGCAATAACTTCCATGGTGATGTAATTGAAAGTTCTTATTTACCTGAATAAGATCTGCCTAACAAGCCTAATTAATTTTTCTAACTCAAACATGCCAATTGGCCACAGATCAAATAACCAATATTTACACAAATAACAGCTATTCTTTTGGTGTAGCTCACTCTCAAATATTGTTGAAGAAAGAAGCTTGTCATTTTTCTCAAGACAGTCTATAAGGAATGGAAAATAGATTGTAAAAATTATTACATGTCATATTATAAATTAAAACAATCGGCAAATATCAAAATTGCAAGACTTTGTTTTTTGCACTGTCTTTTAAAATTTTTAATGTATTTTATTGATTATGCTATTACAGTTGCACAATTTCCCTCCCTTTATTCCCCTACAGCCTTCATATCCTCTCCCACCTGCATTCTCCCCCGCCCCTTAGTTCATGTACATGGGTCATACCTGTAAGTTCTTTGGCTTCTACTTTTCCTATACTATTCTTAACCTCTCCTTGTCTATATTCTTCCTAACATTTATGCTACTTATTCCCTATACCTTTCTCTCCATTACCCCCTCCCATTCCCCACTGCTAACCCTCCATGTGATCTCCATTTCTCTGATTCTGTTCCTCTTCTAGGTATTGGCTTAGTGCATTTCTTGTGTGTGTGTGTGTGTGTGTGTGTGTGTGTGTGTGTGTGTGTGTGTTTACTTTAGGTTGCTGATGGTTGTGAGTTTGTTGTCATTTTATTGTTCATATTCTTGATCTTCTCTTTCTTAGATAAGTCCCTTTAACATTTCATATGGTAAGAGCTTGGTGATGATGAACTCCTTGAACTTGACCTTATCTGGGAAGCACTTAAACTGCCCTTCCATTCTAAATGATAGCTTTGCAGGATACAGTAATCTTGGATGTAGGTCCCTGCCTTTTGTGACTTCAAATACTTCTTTCCAGTCCCTTCTTGCCTGCAAGATTTCTTTTGGGAAATCAGCAGAGTCTGATGGGAACTCCTTTGTAGGTAACTGTCTCCTTTTCTCCTGCTGCTTTTAAGATTCTCTCTTTATCTTTAATCTCAAGTAATGTAAATATGCTGTGCCTTGGTGTGTGCTTCCTTGAGTCCAACTTCTCTGGGACTCTACGAGCTACCTGGAATTCCTGGAAGTCTATTTCCTTTGCCAGATTGGGAAAGTTCTCCAGTATTATTTTTTCAAATAAGTTTTCAATTTCTTGCTCTTCCTCTTCTTCTGGAACCACTCTGATTCAAATTTTGGAATGTTTAAAGTTTTACCAGAGGTTCTTAAGCCTCTCATTTTTTTGAATTCTTGTTTCTTCATTCTGTTGAATGCTTACTTCTTCCTTCTGGTCCAAACCATTGATTTGAGCCCCAGTTTCCTTTCCATCACTGTTGGTTCCCTATATATTTTCCACTACTTCACTTTGCATAGCCTTCACTTCTTTGTCTATTTTGCTACTATACTGAGCCAATTATGTGAGCATCCTGATTACCAGTGTTTTGAACTCTGCATCTGATAGGCTGTCTATCTCTTCTTTACTTATTTGTATTTTTTTCTGGAGCTTTTATCTGTTCTTTCATTTAGGCCATTTTTTTTATTTGGTGCACCTGTTAGGTAGTAAGGGGTCGGACCTTAGGTATTTGCCAGGGCATGGCAACCCAGGTCTCTGTGTTGTGGTGCTGTATATGGGAAATGATCCCAAGAGGGAACAATGCTGTTTGCTCATCTCTCTGTGGGCTTTCAGTCTCTTTTCTTGCTACCCACAACCAAATTGGGCCCTTCTGGTGCTGATTTCTGGGTGGGTTGTTTTGTGTTCATTCTAGGACTCTGTGGGTCTCTCAAAGGAACTTCTCTGTGAAGCTCAGAGTTTCTCCTGCCACCTCACCCCCCAGAGGTTTTTTCAGTCAAAGGTTTTGAGGTTTTATTTCCCCACACTGGAACCCTGGGTTGTGTGGTCTGTCTCACTCCCCAGTTGTTATTCCAGTTTATCTGCATGCAAATATGAGACCACCTGCTTTGTCAGCCACCACCTTATTTGGTCTGCCAGCTGCTACCTTGCCATTAGTCTTCTCTGCCCAGCTGCCCATCTCTGCCAATCTTATCAGTCTGGATGAATATTTTTCTTTAACTCCTTGGTTGTCAGACTTTCATACAGTTTGATTTTCTGTCAGTTCTTTTTATTTTTTGTTTTTTAAATTTGTTGTCCTTCTTTTGGTTGTGCAAAGAGATATAATATATCTACCTATGCCTCTATCTTGGTTAGAAGAGTCAAGACTTTCTAAAGCTGCCACCATGGAGGCAAAATAAAATTAGCTGATGCTGCAACTAGACAAGCAGCATTACACAGCCAAATTATCACCAGCCCTGAGGATATTCCTTGCTTCCTGTTAAATCAATAAAATTCTCTCTTTCATTGTTTTAATGAACAGCTGGAGGAAAAGAGGACATGGAAATCATAGGGGAACTTTTGTCTGAGGCAAACAAATAGGATTTTAACACAATAGGGACCAATCTTACACATGTAGATTAGCTAAAACATTGAAGTTCTAAATTGATTTTATAAACAATATTGCTATTATTGTAGCTCATAAACTGTATACTAGATGCTCCTTCTCTCCAAATAAAGCCCTGTAAAATTATTACACACATCCTATAGGCCCTGTTCCTTCAGATCTATGTAAAGTATGCTAATTGTATTTTATCTAAATGCCACCATCTCAAAAATACAAATATATGTTACTTATGTTTTGTATGGGTTAAAGAATTCTCTTGAAGGAGAGCAAAAAATGTAATGATAGATAATTTATTATTACACATAAAAATTCTCAGCTGGGGAATTCCCTCTGAGTTAGTGAATATAGACTCATTTTACTAAACAAACAATGTAATCCACTTTTAATATTTGTCCATTTTATAGTATTTTATTGTGTTTTTCACCCCTAGTTCTCTGGATTGGTATAACATACAATGGTGAAATTAAAACTCAACTTGGAACTTCCAAAAATGGTGGCGAAGGAGGTGGAAGCTAAGTCTACTTGCTCCTGCCTTCAACCCAAGTTTTCAGCTTGTGTTCCAACAACAGACCTGAATAATCAATGGAATATTTGCAGATACAAAATTTTGAAGCCATGTAATACAGAAGATGCTTTGTACTGTATGGTAAGAATATTTTATAAGTGGGTGGGTAAATACAATGTGTGTGGCTGATATTGCAGCTGATAGACCAGACAGAAATTGCAGCTTTGGTACTTCCTCCCCACTCAGAGAAAGGGGCTTTAGTTCCATGCAAGGATCCCAAACTTAATAGGGGGTAATGGGAGAGAGATACTGAGTCTGTGAGACCCTGACCCCCCCCCCACACACACACAGTGAGTAAACTTCTCATAGCTGAGGTGCCAACCTGGAGAGCTCCAGATAAGGGCTCAGACTACTAAAGCAACCAGGTTGTCACACCTGCATATGTCAGGTCACCTAAAAGCTTCAGCCAACCATAACTGAGAGATATCTTGCTCCTTGGGGTGGTTGTATGTGCAGAGATTCAGGCACTGGCTCAGTACTATGGTGCAGGTACATCACAGAGACTTTTTAAAAAGGAACTAAAACATGGTCAGGCAAGGCCCCCATGCACAACTGCTCTGCAAGTATAGACCAGATTGAAATTGTAGCAGTGTAACTCTCACCCCTTTGAATTGTAAGGCCATAAGGATATTTGCAGTGATAGAATGGAAAGAGAAAGCTGTTATGTCCCTGGATGTGGGATGCAGCGGGATTTTACCACACCTGTGAAAATCAGACATTGCAATCCATTGTGAAGTGCTCCTATGGTTTGGGTGTCAGGTTGAAGTGTTCACTGTGAGTTCATACTAAGAGATAAACCTAGAGGAAAGGGGAAATTGTGGGGCTTTTTTTACCCATTGTGGACTTTTCTCAGCCATGTCAAACCACAATGGATTTCCATGTTCTTTCCCATGTTGAACAGAAAGTTCTAGACTGTGTCTCCTACAGAAACTCTGGTCTGGGAGTTAGACAGGCAAGAGTTAAGTGTCTTGGATACTTTGACCATCCCACAATACAAATGTGGGGAGGGGAGATATGCACATGCCTCCCCTGCAAGTTTGCAAGTACCATCACCCATAGGGACACTATTCAGAATAGTACTGCCAGATCCAAGATTCCCATATTGGGCGCATTGCTGTAGGGGGAAGAAAAAAAACTCTAGATGGGGAAGTTCTAAATTTTCTCAGCCATGCCAAGTCATTCTGACTCTGAGGGTCCTACCCCACTGAAACCAGCTGAGCAGGGAGATCAGAAATATGTACAACAATGGTTTCTGGGCCCCACCAAGATCAGCTCACAAGCAAACTGAGGGCTGTGAAGAACAGTGTTCTGGATGGTATCTCCTACAAAGGCTTAAAGACAGATGGCCAAGAGTTGAACACCTGGTATATTTGGTAGTGAGGCAAACTTTCCCACAAAATACAATCTGGAAAGTAAAAGATGTACCCATCCTACTCTTGCAGGGTTTCAGGTGACAAAGGCATTGGTTTGCAGTGCCCGCAGTGTTATGGATGAGACATGAGACAAATTCACATGAACTATCGTGTCCTGTGGAGGAAAAGGGGGTGGCACAGCTACTCCCTCAAGGGGGGAAAGCCTCGGAGCAGCCTGGTAACTCTCTCAAGGGGAGAGTGCACTGACTCTTGCCTAGACAGCAGGTTTATTGGGTTTCTTGTGCAGGAATTCAGGTACAACTTATTAATTATTCTCAGGCGATAGCATACAAAGAACTTATCAGGGCTTATTCTGAGTTAGGGTCTGTCAGCTAAAAGCGTACAAAACTTTGGAAAGCTTACTCATTTCCTCCTCAGGTCTTTAACTGAAAGCATTCTTAGCAAAGCAGGCCTCACAAGAATTTACATATCTTTTCTCAGGCCTGATTAACCAGGGAGCCCACCCTATCCAGCACAGGGCTGCACTACCCCCTATCATTATTTCAGGCTTAAGTCAGGCAGAGGGGGCAAGGTAGCCAAGGAATTATCAGAGACTTCTCAAGGATGCAGGGGATTCAGGTTTTATCAAAGCTGAGGGGTGAGGGCCCAGCACCCCTTTTCTCTGTAACCCTCCAAGTCCTTCCCTGGGGCCTCCACATGATATTATCTGCCTTAGGTCATCCCCCGCTTGAGGAATCTTACACATCATTGGCTAACAGATCAAGCATTGGAGGCCAGTTATGAAAACAGGAGCAGAAATGATGCTCCTTACAGGGATCTAAGCTTTGTCTCCTTAGTGGCTATGGTCTGGAGGTCATTCACTCAGCCTTAGCCATGGGTGGCAGGTGGTTACATCTCCTGAAACCATGCAGGGCAGTTCCCAACATTCAGGTAGCACTTCCAATGGGAATGTTCTGCAGAAGAGTCCTTCCGGGTCCAAGATCCCCCCACTGGGTGCATTTCCACAGGGGGAAGAAAGAGAAACTTCAAACAAGGACTGTCAAAGTGTGAAAATTTTGGAAGATAGTGCCTGGGAGCAGGACAGAGAGCTTAGCCTCCTACTGAGGTCTTAGGTTGAGAAAGTACGTTTAGTTTCTCCATGCAGTTCAGTATTGGCTGAATTCCAATAGAAGCCTCTTTCAATCTATCCCCTGAAGTCTAGAGCTGCTGAGCCCAATCTTTCAAAGGAGAGAAATTAATGTACCCATCGTGAAACAATAGTGAACCATCCTGAGGAAGCAAAAACCCAAATATTTTATAAATACTGGAGTTGGCTCTGAGGAGGGACTACTCTCCCCTCACTGAGTGTCCTACATACTGTGATTCCAACAAAGTGGAAACCTGTTAACCCTATTTCATCAGACCTGGTCTCAGCTTACAAATCCTCAACAATAGGCCCTGTAGTGAAACAACGCAACCACAGGGTAGGTCAAAGAGGCTGAAAGAGGGAAACTCCAGGTAGTTTCACCTCTTATGAGTTGCCATCAGATCCAAGCAGGAAAGAGTTGAGCTCTTTACACAGGTTGGCCCTCCACATGGGAAGAACAGCTAACTATTTAGAAACTATTCACTATTTGAAATAATCTGGGACAGATGTAGACATGTGGTGCATGGTTGGGGGGAAACACCCATCAACTTCCCTGAAGTATGAGCAGCTACTCCTCAAGGAGATCTAGGGTTTCCATCCTCTTGATTGCACCAGATGCCCCTTCAGAAATAGATGGGTCAGCAGCTACTTTAAGACTATTTACAGAACCACAGATTGAAGCAGGTGAGGTGGTAACAGTGGTGCTTTTGGTTATTAGCTGTCCCACACCATGGTCTTGTATTGATAAAAAGTCAGCAGCACACAGCATTGAGGAACATCTCAGATTCAGCCAAACCTGGAGACAGCCACAGACCATTCATCACTTGTAGCTTTAAACATGGCCCCTAGACATAGGCAGGGACAGTATGTGACATTGGCTTATGGCAGTTTCAGGCAACACCAGAGTCATATCCTGAAGAACACAGCAGGCAGGCACTAAACTCTGCTGATGAATTGCACTTAGCTCTTTTTCATTGTTTTCATTTTTTTCTTTCTCAAGACTTTTTATCATTTTTTCAATTTCTTCAATTTTATTCCTACTTTTCAAAGTCAAATCTCTTATTTTACTTTTCCCATTTCAGTCTCTATTTTACCTTCTTTCTTCTCTTTCTTATTTCTCATTTTTAATTTTATTTTTCCTTTTCTTTGACCTTTTGTGGTGATTCCTTGTTTCTATTCCTTACTCATATTAATTCTCCTCTCTCTTTCCTCTTACAATCATTTCTCTTTATTTTAGTAATCTATATTCTTTTTTGATTTTTATAATATTATTGTTATCTTTCCACCTTCATAAATCTTTGTAAATTTGTCATTGATACTGCTGTTGTGGTTGGGGGTATGTTTGCTTATGTGTTTTTTTCTGTGATGTTTTGTTTTGTTCTGTCAGCATTTGTACAACAGCATGTGGTGGGGTTTGAGATTTTACAGCAAGCAGCCAGAGGGGAGAACCCACCAAGCGAACTAACAACATTCAAAACCAAAATACAACAGGGGAACCCACATATACTACATAAAGGACATTCCTAGAACTATACTATTCCTAGTATAGTTCAGAAGATAAAGAAGACTGCACAACTGAGTCCCAAAGAACTCCTGTCACATAAGCCTGCCCCATAAAAACAGGGAGTCAAAGAAGATCAATCTAGTGAATAGAAACAACTAAAAAGAATCAGCTAAAATCAGGAGACAAAGAAACGACCACAATCAAAAGGAAAAGAGTAGTCCCCAGAAAAAGAGCTAAATAAAACTGAGGCAAGCAATTTAGTGGACATAGAGTTCAAAGTAATTGTTATGAGGACCTTCAAGTAACTTAATGAGAACTACAAGAAACTTTATGGGGGTTTCAAGGAACTTAGTAGGAAGTATATGAAGAGGATTTAGAGCCCTGGCTGTTGTGATGCACTGAATTGTGGGAGGATAAAGGGGGGAAATTGGGGAAACTGTAATAGCATAATGAATAAAATATACTGAAAATAAAGGCAAAATAAATAAAATATTTTTAAAGGGGACATAGAAACTATGAATAAGAAACAGGTGTAAATGAAAGATAGAATATCTAAAATAAACAACATACCAGAATAAATTAAAGGCAGGCTAGAAAAAGCAAAGGATTGAATTAGCAATTTATAACACAGGTAGAAAAACACACAGTCAGAGGAACAAAACAAAACAAACAAAAACATACTTAAGAAGATAGCTTAAGGGAACTTTGACACAAAATGAAACATAACAATTTTCACATCATAGGGATGTCAGAAGAAGGGGAAAAGGGATAAAAAAAAATGTGTTTGAAAAAAATGACAAAAAACCTCCCTATCCTGGTGAAGGAAAAAGTCAGTCAATACCAGGAAGCCCAATGAATCCAATCAAGATGTCCCATTCCAATGTATACCATAATTAAAATGACAACATTTAAAATATGAAGAAAGAATCTTAAAGGCAACAATGGAGAAACAGCTAGTTACCTGAAAGGAGGTTACAATAAAGCCATCAGGTAATTTCTCAACACCAACATTACAAATCAGAAGGGATTGGCACAAAATATTCCAAGGAATGAAAAGCAAGGACCTGCCACCAACACTACTCTATCCAGCAATGATTTCATTTAAAACAAAAGGTGAAATAAAGACATTCCCATATATTTTTAAAAAAGGATAAAGGAGTATATCTCCACCATACCAGCATTACAAGAATGTTAAAGGGACTTCCTTAAAAAGAAGTAGAGAGAGAAACACAGATAAAAGTGTAAAAAACAGTAATGAATAAGTACCTATTAACAATAACTTTAAATGGAAATGGATTAAATGATCCAATAAAAAGACATAGGGTAGCTGAATGAATTAAAAACCATGACCCACATATATGCTATCTACAAGAGATCCAACACAGAACAAAACATTTACACAGGTTGAAGGTGTAGGGATGAAAAATATAGCATGCAAGTGGACCTAAAAAAAGCTGGGGTAGCAATACTTATATCAGACAAAATACTCTTTTTAAAAAAGGGAGCAGTCCAACTAGAAGCTATAATCTTGTAAACATATATGCACCCAATATAGGAGCACCCAAATATGTAAAGAAAATATTGGATGATTTTAAGAGAAAGGCCAACACCACTCCAGTCATTGTAGGGGATTTTAACACACCACTGTCAAAAATGGATAGATGTCCCAGACAAAAATGACAAAGGACATAAAATCATTAAACAACATTCTCAATCAAATATACTTAATTGATATTTAGAGAATATTTCATCCCAGAAGAGCAAATTATACATTCTTTTCAAGTGCACATGGATCATTTTCAAAGAAAGATAACATGGTAGGACACAAAACAAGCCTTAATAATAAATGATATCAAGAATGTTGTCAGATCACAATGGCTTGAAACCAGGAATCAACCCCAAGAAAAAAACTCAAAAACATTCAAATGAGGTTCAAAAACATTCAGCCTCATATATGGAAGTGGGTAACATGTTATTAATCAATGACTGGGTTAACAATGAGATCAAGGAAGAAATCAAAATGTTCCTGGAAACAAAAGGAAATGAACACACAACAGTCCAAAACCTATGGGACACAGAGAAAGCAGTCCTGACAGAAAAGCTCATAGCATTATCTGTCTACCTAAAGAAGATAGAAAAAATTTCAAATAAAAAACCTAACCCTACATCTAAAAGAACTAGAAAAACAACAACAACAACAAAGCCTGTAGTGACTAGAAGGAAGGAAATAATCATGATCTGAGCAGATATATGACATAAAGACAAAAAAAGAAAAGAAAAGAAAAGAATTCAAAGGTCCATGAATCCAGGAGCTCGTTCTTTGAAATGTTAAACACTGACAAACCTTTAACCAGCCTCATCAAAAACAAAAACAAAAACAAACAAACAAACAAACAAAAAAAAAAACCAGAGAGATGGTGGCAAGGTAGGAGAGAGTGAATTCCACTTCCCCTTTCACACGGGAGAAAAACCTAGCCAATATATGGAGGAACAAAGCAAACAGCCAACAGTATCCCAGCATATATGAAGATAGGAGAACAAAAATTGTAGTGGACATTGAAAAACCAGATGGTAAGGAGAGTGCTTCAGGACAGTAAGGTCCCTTAGACAAGCGTGGGGACTAGGGTGGCTGCAGCCCCAGGCCCGGTATCTGCTGAGTCTGCCACAGGGTTCTTGGGAGAGAGCTGGGTCAACGGCTCCCTCCCCAGCCAAACAAGATTTGAGCAGCACTGGGAGAGACCTGGTTGCTTGAAGTCACAGAGAGGGGAATAAGGACTAAGTGGCTAACACACAGGTCCTGGGAGCACCCACGGAGTCTATAGATGCTAACTGGGGAGAGTTGAGAGTTGGGCCATGATGGGCCCTGAAAGAGAAGGCCCATGGTCTGGTTGGAGAACTGGACAGTGTGAAAGGCCAGACCTCTGTATGGAGCAGCAGGCTTGAGTAGGAGAAATTTCCCAAAAAGAAAAAGTGAAAAAAGAAACACTGTTTGGGAAATTCTCCTGCAGCAGCCACTCCAGCCTCCTCCCAACATAGACAGGCAGTGCTCCCAAGGTGGAGTGGAATGCCTGGCACAACCCCATAGCCCTGGGAAGAGTGCACACCTGAACTGAGGGAACAGAGGTGGCCTGGCTGAGTGTGCACGCCTGCAACCTGAGGAGGGTGTGCTCTGTGGAAGGCCCCAAGTCCACACCCATAACCCCAGGGAGAGTGTGCTCTGAGGAAGACATGGATCCCACACCCAAAGCCCCAGGGACAGGCACCTGGCTAGTCCTGGGGAGAGTGCATGCCCTAGGCTGATTGAGTGTAAATCTGGAAGGAAGAGAAGCAAAACAAATCACCCCTCAGTCTGATGCAGCCAGCAAGACCAGCAAAACCAGTTCGTCCAGTTTGAAACCAGCAAGAGGCATTTTTTTCCTAAGCTAATTTTTTATTTTTTAATTTTTATTATTATTTTATCTTTCAACTTCTTTTTCCTCTTTCCTTCTTTCTTGTTTTATTCCTTCTGCCTTTCTGTCCAATGTTATCTCTTCTACCTTCCTTCATTTTTAAAAAATACCCACAAGTGAGACAAAAAAAACTGGAACTGTGAAAAAACCAGAGCTGGACCCAAAGAGAGGGCATGCCAACAGCTGAGACAGTGAGAAAAATTTCACTTTGCTATTACAGAGAACCTGGAAGTTGTTGCATATTTGTGTTATTATTTTTTTTCATTATTCTTACATATTTTATTTTAATAGTAGTTTAGTACCTTTATTCTTTCTATTTAGTCTTCATTGCTTGGCTGGTTAAATTGTATTGTTTGACTGGTTTCCATTGTTCTCTCTTTCATAGTGTATTGTTAATTTACTGCCTTTCACTTCACTTGTGTTCCATTAGCACACTACTCAAGGTTCTATACTCCCTGTTCTTGTTATCCAGATCACATAGATTCTGTCACATGATTGTTGTTCCATTATTATTGTAAATAATAGCTGTTGCATGCAATTGTAAATACTACACAACACCCCTCCCAGAACTTAGCCCACTTCATGGTTCCCTGAACCCTATTACTGTAGTGGTTAACTCTATTCTCTCACACACTAAACCTCTTTACTATCCTTTACTCTCACCTTACCTCAGAATCTGACCTCCCACAGCCTCACTGCTTTCCAACTCACAATCCTTTCATCTCCAGCAAGAGTCTTATTTTCTCTCCACCCTTCCTAAAAAGTGACTAGTTGGGTGGAAGATCACGGGTAACACTATACATAGCCAAAGGATCTCCTATCTCTTCTCTATTGGCTGCTATTGTAAATATCATAGAATACTCTGTTGCTGTCTTAAACCATTTTTCCAAACCCTCCAACTGATCACAAAAAGTGGTGAAAAAAGGTGAAAGCGGTGAACACCAGGATACCCACTGGAAGAGGAAACCCAACAACAAAGGAACCACCAACAGACAACAATAGAAGAATGTGAAGGAGGGAGTGGAAACCACACAAACCTCAATCCAGGACCTATCTGGAAATACAACTAAATAGTGAAGAAACTACCCAGCACAAACAACTGAACAAGAGCAAAAGAATCCTCAAAACCTTGTATACACAGAAGAACTAGCTTCAATACAACCTGCCCTCACCAGCACAACAAAGTACAAGAGGTGGTGGACAATGTGACCATCAGTTACCCAGCTGGTGGGAAGGACCCACCAAAAAAAGATGCAACAACAATCAAAAAGCAAAGACAAACACAAAGCCAACTTAAACAACAGCCCAAGACCAGTGAGCTCAGTAGAACAAGGAGAAGGCACCACTGAAACTCACAGGTATTCTACCATAGAAGTTCACACCATAAACCCAGGAAGTCAGACAAGATCAATTTAAGAAGCAGAGGCTAACAAGAAGAGTCTCACAAACAATGTGAAGACAAAGAAACAATCCCCAAATAAAAAGAAAGGAGGAAGCCATTGAAAGAATGCTAAATGAAATAGAGGCATGTCAACTATCAGATACTGAGTTAAAAGCACTTGTTATCAGGAAGCTTAATGAGCTCACAGTGAATTACCAGAAACTACAGGGGAACTACAATGAACTCACTGAAAACTATATTAACATGAAAAAAGAAATAGGAAATAACAAAAAGGGCCAAGAGAAAATGAAGAATACAATTTCTGAACTGCAGGCCACAGAAGAAGGAATCAAAAGCAGGATCAATGAAGCAGAAAATTGGATCAGTGAGCTGGAAGATAAAATAGGGAAAAAAAACAATCAGAAAGAGTAAGAAAAGAAAAAGAGGCTCAGAAAGAATGAAGAGTGATTAAGAGAAATGCAAGACAATATGAAACACAATAATATCTGTATAAAAGGGATACCAGAAGGAGAAGAAGAGCAAGGGATAGAAAACCTGTTTGAAAAAGTAATGATGGAAAACATTCCTAGTTGATGAGAGAAAAAGTCACACAAAGCCAGGAAACACAGAGAGTCCCAATCAGGAGGAACCCAAAGAATATCACTGCAAGACACATCATAATTAAAATGGTAAAATTCCAAGGCAAAGAGAGAACTTTAAAGGCAGAAAGAAAGAAAGAGGAAGAAACATACAAGGGAGCCCAAATAAGGTTAGCGGTTGCCTTTTCAATGGAAATGCTCCAAGTCAGAACAGAATTGCAAGAAATGTTCCAAGTAATGAGAACCAGAGGCCTGCAACCAAGGCTTCTTCATCCAGCAAGGCTCTCAATCAAGATAGAATGTCAAATAAAGAGCTTTCCAGACAAAAGAAGTCTGAAAGAATACACCTCCTCCAATCCAGCTCTGCAAAATATGCTAAAGGGATAGCTTTAAGGAAAGGAAGGAAAAAGGGGGGGCACAGGTACAAAAATAGCAATTAATAAGTGCCTATCAATAATAACCTTAAATATAAATGGATTAAATGCTCCAATCTAAAGACACAGAATAGCTGAATGGATAAGAAAGCATGACCCACACATATGCTGCCTACCAGAGACCCACCTCAGGATAAAAGAATTACACACACTGAATGGGAAGGGCTTGAAACAAAGTTTCCAAGAAAACAGAGAGGAACAAAGAGCTGGGGTAACAATACTCATATCAGACAAAGTAGGCTTCAAAAAAGGGCCATAAAGAGAGATCCAGAAGGTCACTTCATAGTACTCAAGGGAAGAATCCACCAAGAAGACATAAATGTTCTAAATATTTATGCATCCAATGTAGGAGCACCCAAATACATAAAGAAAATCTTAGAGGACTTCAAGAAGGATATTGACAGCAACACAATTATAGTAGGGGATTTTAACACCCCACTGTCAAAAATGGACAGATCCTCCAAACAAAATATCAACAAGGATGTTGTGACATTGAACAAAGCCCTAGATGAAATGGACTTAATGGATATATATAGAGCCCTTCATCCCAAAGAAGCTAAATACACATTCTTTTCAAATGCACATGGAACATTTTCAAAGATAGATCACATGATATGACACAAAACAAGCCTCAACAAATATAAGGGAATCGAAATAATGCCAAGCATTTTCTCTGATCACAAGGCAATGAAACTGGAAACTAAGCCCAAGGGAAAAAAACCCAAACACTCAAAACCATGGAGTTTGAATAGCAGGTAATTAAACAATGAATGGTTCAAGAATGAAATTCGAGAAGAAATCAAAAAGTTTCTGCAAACAAATGAAAATGAACTCACAACAATTCAAAATTTATGGGACACAGCAAAGGAAGTACTGACCCATAGGGAAGTTCATAGCAATACAGGCTTACCTAAGAAGATAGAAACATTTCAGACAAACAACCTAACCCTATACCTGCATAAACTTGAGGAACAACAACAAAGACCACCCAGACCTAGTAGAATGAAGGAAATGACCAACATCAGAACAGAATTTAATGATATAGAGACAAAAAAGCACAATTCATAGGATCAATGAATCAAGGAGCTGGTTCTTTGAAAAAATAAATAAAAATGACAAGCCCTTAAGCATATTCATCAAGAAAAATAGAGAGAGGACTCAAATAAACACAATCAGAAATGAAAGAGGAGAGATTACAACTGACATCACAGAAATACAAAAGATTGTAAGAAATTAAAATGAAGAACTGTATGCCAAGAAATTTGAAAACCTAGGTGAAATAGACAAATTTCTAGAACAATATAATCTTCCAGAACTCAGCGAAGAAGAAGCAGAAAGCCTGAACAGACCAAAAACAGCAGAAGAAATTGACTCAGTAATCAAAAACTACGGACCCCCAAAAGCCCTGGACCAGATGGTTTCACAGGAGAATTCTATATAACATTTAAGGAAGAGCTAACACCTATCCTTCACAGACTATTAAGAAATTCAAAAGGATGGAAGTCTCCCAAATTCTTTTTATGAAGCCAACATCATCCTAATCTCAAAACCAGATAAAGACACAACAAAGAAAGAAAATTTCAGGCCAATATCGCTGACGAACATACATGCTGAAATCCTCAACAAAGTACTGGCAACCGCATCCAACAATACATTCAAAGGATCATACACCATGACCAAGCGGGATTCATCCCAGGGATGTAAGGATGGTTCAACATTTCCAAATCAGTATATGTAATACACTACATAAACAAAAGCAAAAACAAAAAACACATGATCATATCAATAGATGCAGAAAAAGCATTTGATAAGATGCAGCACACATTTATGATAAAAACACTGAGCAAAGTGGTTATAAAGGAGTATTCCTCAACATAATAAAGGCCATATATGACAGACCTACAGCCAACATCATACTCAATGGGCAAAAACTAAAAGCTTTTCCACTAAGATCAGGAACAAGACAAAGTTATCCACTTTCGCCACTTCTTTTCAACATAGTATTGGAAGTCCTAGCCACAGCACTCAGACAGGAAAAGGAAATAAAAGTCATCCAAATTGGAAAGGAGGAAACAAAACTGTCATTATTTGCAGATGACATGATAGTGTACATAAAAAATCCTGTAGACTCCACCCAAAAACTGCTCGACCTAATAAATGAATTTGGCAAAACAGTGGGATACAAAGTCAATATCCAGAAATCAAAGGCATTGTTGTATGCCAGTAATGAAACAGCAGAAGCAAAAATCAAGAAAAAATTCCACTTGATATAGCAAAAAGAAAAATAAAATACCAAGAGTAAACCTAACCAAAGAGGTAAAATACCTGTATTCCGGAAATTACACAACACTGAAGAAAGAAATCAAGGAAGACACAAACAAATGGAAATATATACCGTGTTTATGGATTGGAAGAAGTAACACCATCAAAATGTCCACACTACCCAAAGCAATTTACAGATTCAATGTAATACCTATTAAAGTACCAATGGCATATTTCACAGACATAGAGAAAACTCTTCAAAAATTTATATGGAACCATAAATGACCCTGAACAACTGCTGCACTTTTGAAAAAGAAGAGCAAAGTAGGAGAGATCACAATACCTGATACCAAACTGTTTTACAAGGCCACTGTAATCAAAACAGCCTGGTACTGGCATAAAAACAGACACATGGACCAGTGGAACGGAATAGAGAACCCAGAAATAAACCCAAGTCTCTATGGTCAATTAATATTCAACAAAGGGGGCAGCAACATAAAATGGAATAAAGACAGCTTCCTCAACAAATGATGTTGAGAGAATTGGACAGCTACGTGCAAAAAAAATGAAAATCAAGCACCAACTTACACCATACACAAAAATAAATTCAAGGTAGATAAAACACTTAAATATAAGCCAGAACACCATTAAAGTCATAGAGGAGAACATAGGCAGGAAAATCTCAGACATTTCATGCAACAACATTTTTATTGATTTGTCCCCTAGAACAAGGGACATAAAGAAAAAAAATGAAGTCTCATCAAAATAAAAAGCTTCTGCACAGCCAAAAAATTATTAAAATAAAAAGAAAACCAACCATATGGGAAAACATATTTGCCAATGATACCTCAGAAAAAGGTTTAATCTCCAAAATATATATAGAACTTGCACTAATCCACTCTAAGAAGACAAGCAATTCAATTAAAAAATAGTCAAAAGACTTGAATAGATGTTCTCAAAAGAGGACATACAGAGGATCCAGAAACACATTAAAAGATGCTCAATATAGATACAAATTGAAACTACAATGAGATACCACTTCACACTGGTAAGAATGGCCATTAAAACAAAGCAACAAACAACAATTGTTGGAGCGGATGTGGAGGAAAGGAGACTCTAGTTCACTGTTGGTGGGAGTGCAGACTGATACAACCACTATGGAAAACAGTATGGAATTTTCTCAGAAAACTAAAAATGGAACTGCCTTTTGATCTGGCAATTCCACTGCTAGATTTATACCTTAAGAAGTCAGAAACATCAATTCAAAAGAACCTATGCACCCCAATGTTCATAGCAGCACAATTTACAGTGGCCAAGTGCTGGAAGCAACCTAGGTGCCCATCAGTAAATGAATGTCAAAAACCTATGGTACATTTACACAATGGAATTCTATGCAGCAGAAAGAAAAAGGAGGTCCTACCCTATGCACAGCATGGATGGAACTGGAAAGCATTAAGGTAAGTGAAATAAGCCAGGTGGTGAAGGACAAATACTGTATTATCTCACCTTTAACAGGAACCTAAACAACAAGACAAACAAACAAGCAAAATATAACCAAAGACATTGAAATAGAAAGCAGGCTGACAGTAACCACAGAGGAAATCAGAGGGAATTTCAGGGGAAAAGGGGAAGGGTTCACAGGAACACATATAAAGGACACATGGACAAAAACTAAGGGGGGTGGAAATGGGAGGGAGGTGGGGAGCACTGTGGGGTGAAATGGGATGGGAGTAAAAGACAGAAAACTGTACTTGAACAACAACTAAAATAAAAAAAAAACAATCTTGTGCCTACTGCAAAATAAAATGTTCTATTTTGAAAAAGAATTACATATATGAAGGACCCATAGACAATGGATAATGTTGTGGGTATTTACAATGGAAGTGGGTGTTGGGATGGGTGGAAGGGGGAGAAAATACAAAATTGAGACACCTGTAATAGTATAAATAATAAAACATTTATTAAAATAAAAGTAATAATACTCAACTAGGTAAATTTTTAGAAGTTTTAGTCTTTCTTGGTCAAAAGCTCCCTTTATAGTACTACTCAACCTGAAATTTATCATAAATATAGCCTTTATGCTTATGAAATCATCACCAAATTCCCTATAAACTTGGATAAAGGGCATATAAATCAATTTAACTAAAATGAGATATTCTACATTATTACCAAAAACTCATTAATGAGCTCATAGTGACTGATAAATTAGTAACATTCATTTCAGAGTGTGCTCCCAGGAGATGAAGACTTCATAGAGCACGATTTACAGCATGAAGATTTTTGAGCTTTAGAGAATATATTAGCATATTGCTGCATATAGTGTGTATCCAAGTTTTTGTGTGCATTATACATAAGTTTGATATTCCCCATGTTATGTAATCATTGTGCCCATTTATAATGCACATCATATTTTCCCTAAAAAATTTGGGCAAATAAGTGTACATTATATATGGCAAAATATGGGTAATGAAAGACTACCTTCAACACTGCTGAAAATGACCTTATCGAATGCTTAACCACAAATGGGTATTTGCTCCTATCTCTGACACTTACTTTCACTTGTAGTGGAAATCAAAACTTTTACAGAATCAGAAGGTGCAAACATCTGAGACAGACAGAATTTCAAGACATTAACAAGGCCTATATACTTATATATTGATGTTGAACTTGATTTCTTTGATTGTATTTACATGCTTGCTAACATTAATAATACTTATGCTTGTTCTTCAGGCTTTTTTCAAACCTTGTCTATAAAAGCAAATTATTGGTAATCACTGGAGGTATATAAGATAAATTTTACAGTACCAATAATAGTCTTTTTTATTGCTGTTTAAGTACATTTGTCTCCATTTTCACCATGCCAGGCCCCTGCCCCACCCATCCCTGCATGCCAATCTTGAACCTACCCCCTTGGATTTGTCCATGTGTCCTTTATATATGTTCCTTGATTGTCCTTCCCCTATTTTCCCCTATTATCCCTCTCCCCCAACCTTTCTGGATACTGTCAGTTTGTTCTTTATTTCAATGTCTCTGGTTGTATTCTGCTTGCTTGTTTTGTTGATTAGGTTCCAGTTAAAGGTGAGATCATATGATACTTCTCTTTCACTGCCTGGCTTATTTCACATAGCATAATGCTTTTCAATTCCATCCATGCTGTTGCAAAGGTTAGGAGCTACTTCTTGCTTTCTGCTTCATAGTATTCCATTGTGTAAACGCACCACAGTTTTATGATACATTCATTTACTGATGGGCACTTAGGCTGCTTCCAACACTTAGCTATTGTAAATTGTGCTGCTATGAACATTGGCGTATGTAGGTTCTTTTGGAATGGTGTTTCAGGGTTCTTCGGATATAATTCTAGCAGTGGAATTGCTGGGTCAAAAGGCAGTTCCATTTTTAGTTTTCTGAGGAAATTCTATAAAGTTTTCCACAGTGACTGAAGCAGTCTGCATTCCCACCAATAGTTCACTAGGGTTCCCTTTTCTCCAAACCCTCCCCAACACTTCTTGACTTGTTTATGATGGCCTCAATGGCTTGAAGTAGCAATTCATTGTGGTTTTAATTTGCCTCTCTCTGATAGCTAATAATGCAAGCATCTTTCCATATATCTCTGGGTCCTCTGTATGTCCTCCTTGTAGAAGTGTCTGTTGAAGTCCTTTGCCTATTTTTTAATTGGGTTGTTTATCTGCCTGAAGTGGAGTCATGTGAGATTTTTAACATATTTTGGAGATCAAACCATTATCTGAGTTATCATTTGCAAGTATGTTTTCCATAGTTGATTGTCTTTTCATTTTAATGCTGTTTTCTTTAGCTGTGCAGAGCTTTTTATTGTGATGAGGTCCTATTTGTCTATTCTTTCCTTTATGTCCCTTACTCTAGGGGATATATTTGTGAAAATACTGCTGCATGGGATGTCTGATATTTTCCTGCCTATGTTCTCCTGTAGGGCATTTATGGTGTCACAACTTTTATCCGCTTTGGATTTATTTTTGTGTATGGTGTAAGTTGGTATTCAATTCTCATTTCCTTGCATGTCGTTGTCCTGATTTCCCAATATTTGTTGAAGGGGCAATTTTTACTCTATTTTATGCTTCTGCCCACTTTGTTAAATTCTCTTTTTGTGATTCCTTTGACATTTAGAAGAAATGCTATTGCAAAAAGAAAAAGGACATGTATATTTTTAAGAGAGGTAAAATGAAGTAGTTTGACCTAAATAAGTTAATTTCTAAAGAAGTAAGACACACTAAGGAAAAAAATGGAAGTTGTATAAAGTTAGTGGAAAAGAATATTGAGAAAAAAAGTGTATGTATAAACATTAGTACCTAATTATAGGAATGTGCTTACCCTAAAACATAACAAAGATTGCTAAATATATTAATTGAGATGGAAGCTGAAGTGGCTATTAAAAATGTGGCCTTTTATAAGTTCTGCTAAGACACAAACTTTTACTTAAAAAAACCTTGTTGTCCTTCTGGACTCTGGAATTATACATGGTAATTATCATTTACAGCACTGTGTTCTTACAGCATTGTAGTTTTACAGCTTTTACCTCAATTAAAACTTCAAGTTATAGCTCCAGTTGCACAAATATTAGAAATAAGATTAATATTTCTTTTGCCAGATTGGGGAAATTCTTATTTACTATTTGTTCAAATAAGTTTTCCACTTGTTGATCTTCCTCTTCCTCTTCTGGTACCTCTATAATTCGGATGTTGGAATGTTTAAAGATGTCCTGGAGGTTCCTAAGCCTCTCCTCATTTTTCTGAATTCTTGTTTCTTCATTTTCTGTTTGGTTGTTTCTTTCTTTCTTCTGGTCCACTCCATTGATTTGAGTCTCAGTTTTATTTCCATCACTATTAGTTCCCTGTGCATTTTTATTCATTTCACTGATCATTGCCTTAATTTTTTCATTTAATTTGCGACCAAATTCAACCAATTCTGTGAGCATCCTGATCGCCAGTGTTTTGAACTGTGCATGTGATAGGTTGGTATCTCTTGGTCGCTTAAAAGTATTGGCTCTGGGGCCTGAGCTGTTCTGTTTGAGTCATTTTTGGTCAGGTGGAACCTTTGATGTGTGGGTGGCAGAACCTTAGGTGTTTACCAGGGAGGGGCAACCTAGTTGCGGGTTGTGACACTGCCTGTGGAGGCAGGGTCAGAGAGGGAACAATGGTGCCTGTTCCAGGCTCTCTCAGCTTTGCATCCCTTCTGCTGCTTTCCACAAGCAAACTGCCCCCACCCCCGATCCTGGCACTGGTTTTCAGGCAGGAAGCTCAGAGTGTCCCAAAGAAGGTGGACACAAGGAGGAACACACTAAAGGCACATCATAATTACATTATCCAAGATTAAATAAAGGAGAGAATTTTAGAAGCAGCAAGAGATAAGGGGACACTTACCTACAAAGGAGTTCCCATCAGACTGTCAGCTGATTTCTCAAAAGAGACCTTGCAGGCAAGAAGGGGCTGGAAAGAAGTATTCCAAGTCATGAAAGGCAAAGACCTACATCCAAGATTACTCTATCCAGCAAAACTTTCATTTAGAATGGAAGGGCAGATAAAGTGCTTCTCAGATAAGGTCAAGTTCAAGGAGCTCATCATCACCAAGCCCTTATTATATGAAATGTTAAAGGAACTTATCTAAGAAAATGAAGATAAAAAATATGAACAGTGGAAGGACAGCAAACTCACAGTTATTAACAACCACACCTAAAACAATAGTGGACTAAGTGGACACCTAAAACAGGAGCAGAGCCACAGAAATGGAGATCACCTGGAAGGTTAGCAACAGGGGAGTGGGAGGAGGCAGGGGAGGAGGTACAGAGAATAAGTAGCATAAATGGTGGGGAGAAAATAGACAGGGAGAGGGCAAGAGTAGTGTGGGAAATGTAGAAGCTAAAGAACTTATGACACATGAACATGAACTAAATTGGGGAGTGTGGGTGGGAGGGAGTGTGCAGGGTGGAGGTGAATGAAGGGGGGGAAATGGGACAACTGTAATGGCATAGTCAATAAAATATATTTTTAAAAAAGAAGTAAGATTAATAACAGAACTTGAGGGCTTCCAACGGGAAATAAATGGACCATAGTAAATAAAATCCAACTTCGTGGTTAGATTAGGCAAACTAATGTGGTGTATTGTATGCCCTCAAACTATAAGAAAATATTATGCTAGATGCAAAATTTAGAAAAATGAGACAGACAACAAAACTTGGACTATGACAGTTTATAGATTAGAAATAATCCAGAGTGTTTTTATAATGATAGCTGATAGGACCTGAGTGCCTCCCATTTACCTGCTTCTCACTTTTGAGAAAAAATTTGACCTTGATTTCATTCCAAGTTCGTAGTTTTGACCATTTCCAATGGCTCATAATTCAGCAGGACAAATGCTGACACTAAGATTCCCTAGATTTGAGCTGTCCCACTGTAAGACCACAACATGGAACATAAGGTTTGGTCATTGATGCATACTTCCAGAAAATATTTGAGCAAAAGGTCAAGGTGTGTTCAAAAAAGAGGTCACATACTAAACCTGAAACGCTCAGGGGTGGCTTGTGTGTTGGTCTTACAAACTTAGAAACAGAAAGTAACCTCATAGCTTGTTCTGAAATTAAACTTTCTAACTAAAAGTGTTCATGGCAGGTAATCATGTCTTACAGCAACATTTTTTCCTTACAAAAGCTCATGTTTGCCTTAACTTAGTCTGTGTCTTGTCTTTTTGCATCTAGATTAATATACCTTATAACATACTTTTGAAATAGCAAAGTGACTTCCCAAAACCCTCAAAGTACAACAATTGCATGAGATAGGAAACTAAATCCTCTTGTTGTTACTGGAATTATGTTAACTGTTGACTGTTAACTATCCTGTACCCATCTATGTAAAAAAAGTTCGTGTCTATTCATTTTACTTTTTATCTAATCCCAGAGATTTGCCCATTTAGCTTTCTCCCACCTTCCTAATGAATCTTCAGTGAATTTTATGTAAGTCCCTAAGGTTGTCCCCTTTGATTTTGATGCTTTAAACTGACACTTTTAAATAATTTGAAAATCATTGAGATTTATTTAAATTTAATCTTTATTGTATTTTTTTCCTTTGCCATTTAGTGTCCCCTATCCTGAGCAATTACCACACTCTTGTCCTTGTCCATGAGTACTTTTTCCAGATTTTACTTCCCAGAATCTTTTGTCAGTTTGGCTCAAATAAACTCATAAACATTTTTACAGGTCTGGGCACTTCTTAAGTTGACATTGCCTCTGTTTTCTCTTAGGAATTTTATGGTTTGAGCCTAACATTTAAGTCTTTAATCCATTTTGAGTTTAGTCTTCTGGATGGTGTATGAAAGTAGTCGTTTCATTTTTGGCACATATCTGTACATTTTTTCCAACACAATTTGTTGTATAAACTGTCTTTATCCCATTGTATGTTATTGCCTACTTTGCCAAGTATTAATTGGCCATAAAGGAGTAGATTTTTTCCAGACTAACTGTTCCATTCCATTTATATGTCTGATTTTATGCCACCACCTTGCTGTTTTGATTACTATGGCTTTGTAGGATAGCTTATCAGGTAGCTTGATTCATCTACCTTTGTTTTTATTTCTTGAGATTATTGTTATTATGTTGGTTATTTTGTGGTTCCATATAATTTTTTAAAATATTTGTTCTAGTTTTGAGAAACATGTCATTGGTATCTTGTTAAGAATTATTTTGAATCTATAGATTTCTTTTGATAATATAAACATTTTGATGATGTTAATTATTACTGCCCATAAACATGATATATGCTCCTACTTATTTGTATATTTTTCTCTTTATTTATTTAATTTACTTTTGTATTATATTTTTTTCATTGCCATTTAACCCCCTTAGCCCTTCTGGCCCACTATAATCTCCGCATTCTTTTCCATGTCCATGAGTTCTTTTACCTTTTTGTTTGATCCCTTTACCTCCTAACTACACGTGCCCCCATAGCTGTCATTCTTCTCTATATGAGTCTGTCTCTATTGTGCTTGTTAGTTCAGTTTGTTCATTAGATTCCACATATGAGTGAATTTATGTTGTATTTGTCTTTTTCTGACTGGCTTATTTCACTTGACATAATGTGCTCCAGGTCCATTCATGTTGTTGCAAAAGGTATTTTCTCTCCTTTTTTCTTTTTTTTATGGCCAAATAGTATTTCATTGTGTAATATCCCACAGTTGTTTTATCCAGTTATCTATTATTGAACACTTGGGCTGCATATATTTTTCAAATTTGTGTTTCAGGTTTATTGAAATATATTCTCAGAACTGTGATAGCTGGGTCAAAAGGCAGTTTTATTTTAATTTTTTGAGGAAATTTGATACTGTTTTCTACAGTGGCTGTACAAATCTGCACTCTTACCAACAGAATACAAGAGTTCTCTACTCTCCACATCTCTGTCAACACTTACAGTTTGTTCATTTATTAATGATAGTCATTCTGACAAATGTGAGGTGATATTTCATTGTGGCTTTAATTTGTATCCCTCTGATGAGCAGTGACATTGAGTATTTTTTCATATGTCTATTGGCCATCCATATTTCTCTTTGGAAAAGTGGCTATTAAAGTCCTTTGACCATTTTTAATATGGTTGTTTGTGTTCCTGGTGTTGTCTTGTGTATGCTTTTAAAATATATTTAGGAACCCCAAGTCAGATGTATCATTGTTAAATATGGGCTCCCATTCAGTATGTTCACTTTTCATATTGTTAATGGTTTCTTTTGCTGTGTAGAAGCTTTCTACTTTGATGTAGTTCCATTTGTTTCCAGTTTCCTTTTATCCCCTCACCCTAGGAGATATATTGGCAAAAATATTGCTATGTAAGATATCTGTGATTTTACTGCCTATGTTTTCTTCTAGTACTTTTATGGTTTTACCACTCACATTTAAGTCTTTTTTATGGTGGGTTTACTTTTTTGTGTGATATAAGTTGATAGCCTAGATTCTTCTTTTTTGCAAGTAACTGCAAGTTTCTCAACATCATTACAAAAATAAAACTGTCTTTCTTTCATCATATACTCTTGATTCTTTTGTCAAATATTAATTGATCATAAAGGTGTGGATTTATTTCTGTGCTCTGTGTTCTATTCTAATGATCTATATGCCTGTTCTTATGCCAGTACAAGGCTTTCATTATTAAAATGGCTTTATAATATGGTTTGATGTCTGTAGTGTAATACTTCCACCTTTGCTCTTTCTCAAGATTTCTGAGGCTATTTGGGGTCTTTTGTTGTTCCATATACATTTTTGGAATATTTGTTCTAGATTTGTAAAATATGTCATTAATATTTTAGTAGGAATTATGTTGCAGGTATAGTATTTTTGGATAATATGGGCATTTTATGGATGTTAACTTTTAAAATCCATGAACAGAGCATATTCTTTCGCTTAGTTTTATCTTCCTCAAATTATTTATTCAATAGCTTATCATTTTCAGAGTAGAGTATGTTTTCCTCCTTGGTTAAATGCATTCCTTAGTATTTTGGTTTTTATGCAATAAACAAAATTGTGTTCCTAGTTTGTTTTTTTTTTGTGATAGTTCATTATCAGTGTATAAAAACGCTAACAATTTCTGAGTATGAATATTGTATCCTACTACATTCTTGAATTTAATCATTAAATCTTATAGCTTTTGGTGGAGTCTGTATGGTTTTCTATGAATAATATTATGCCATCTGCAAATAATGACAGATTTAACTATTCTTTTCCAATTTGGATGACTTTTTAAAATGTTTTATTTCATTTATTTATTTAATTGTTGTTCAAGTACAGTTGTCTCCATTTTCACCCTACCACACACCCCCCATCCACCCCTGCCTGCCACCCTTGAACCTACCCCCTTTGGCTTTGTCCATGTGTCCTTTATACATGTTCCTTGATGAACCTTCCCTTATTATCCTTCTCCCCCTTCCTGTCTTGTAACTGTCAGTTTGTTCTTTATTTTTATATCTCTGGTTGTATTTTACTTGCTTGTTTGTTCTGTTGATTAGGTTTCCTTATAGGTGAGAATATATGACATTTCTTTATTTCTTTTTCTTTTCTAATTGCTGCAGCTAGTACTTCCAGTACTATATTGAATAAGAGTGGCAAAAGCAGACATACCTGTCTTGTTCCAGATCTTAAGAAAAAAACACTTTTAAGTTTTGTCCATTCAATGAGATGCTGTTTGTGTTTGTCATATATGGCCTTTTTGTGGAGGTATGATCTAGTTATTTCCACTTTGCTGAGAATTGTTATCATGAATGTGTTCTGGATTTTATAAAATACTTTTTTTGCATTTATTAATATGATCATGTGATTATCTTTCTTTTTATTTGATGTGTTACATTTATTGATTTGCAAAATTTTATCAACCTTGCTTTTCTGGAATATATCTTACTTCCCATGATGTATAACTTTTTTCAATATGTTACTGGATCTGCCCTATGAATATTTTGTTGACAATTTTAGCATCTATATTCATCAGCAATATTGGCCTATACTTTTTTAGTATGTAGTGTCTTTATCTGATTTTGTATTCAGGATTATTTTGGCCCTGTAAAACAAGTTTGGAAGCTTTCCTTTTTCTTGAACTTTTTAGAATAGTTTGAGAAGGATAGGTGCTTTTCTTTGAATATATAAAAAAAATTTGCCAGTGAAGCCATCTAGTCCAGGACTTTAGTTTGTTGGGAGACTTTTTAACTACTGTTTCAATTTCTTTTGTTGTAGTCTGTCTATTCAGGTTCTGTGATTTTTCCTGGTTCAGATTTGGAAAATTATGTTTCCAGGAATTTATCCATTTCACCCAGGTCATTTAATTTGTTAACATATAGCTTATAGCATCTACTTACAATTTATTTTTGTATTTTTGTGGTATCAGTTGTTACTTCTCTTTCATATCTGATTTTATTTATTTGGGTCCTATCTCCTTCTTTATGAAAATAGTTAAATGTTTATTAAATTTATGTATGTTTTCCAAAAAAACCAGCTCTTGATTGCATTGATCTTTGTATTGTTTTTTTTTAAATTTTCTATACCATTTGTTTCCACTCTAATCTTTATTGTTTTCTTTCTTTAACTCCACTTTGTTTGTTGTTTTACTTCTACTTTTTTTTAGGCATAGGATTAGATTTTTTATTTGAGATGTTTCTTGCTTTTTGAGGAAGGCCTGCCATGCTCTGAAAAACCCTCTCAGGACTGCTTCTGCTCTGTTTCACATATTTTGAATTCTTGATTTTTTTCATTTTCATTTGTTTTCAGGTAACTTTTGATTTATTTGATGATATTATTACCAATTTATTGTTTGGGGGGCTTTTTAATAATTTTTATTTTAATTGTTGTTCAAGTACAGTTTTCTGTATTAATTTATTGTTAATAATGTTTTATTTAGATTCCATGTGTTTCAATGTTCTTCAATTTTTATGTCTGTATTTATTTATTTTTAACCTTTACCTGAGGATATGTTAATTGATTTTTTGGAGACAGAAATGGGGTGGGAGAAGAGATAGAGTGTGTGTGTGAGAGAGAGAGAGAGACACATCACTGTGATAGCAGAACATCAATGGTATGCCTCCCATATTCACCCTGATTGGGGATCAAACTCATAGCTGAAGTATGTGCCCTGGTAAAGCACTGAACCTACAACCTTTTAGTGTATGACACCATATTTCAACCAACTGAGCCAGCTGGCAATGGCTTAATTTTTTATTGCACTTGATTTCAAGATTTATACAATTGTGGTCAGAAAAGATGCTTGATATGATTTCAATCTTCTTGAAGTTGTTATAACTTATCTAACATGTGGTCTATCTTTGAGAATGTCCCATATGCACTTGAGAAGAATGTATATTCTGCTCTTTTGGGATAAAACATTCTGTAAATATTAATCATATTAATCTGTTGCAGTATGTTGTTTAAGGTTGCTATTGCCTTGTTGATTTTTTAAAATATTTAATTGTTTATGCTTCTATTTTCCAATACTTCCCTCTTTGTCTGCCTCTAGCCTGTCCCCTCTGTCAAGAAATTCTGATACCATAGTCCATGTCCATGGATCATGTATTTGGGTCATGTCCAAATAAAAAAATCGAATCCTACATAGTCCATGTCCATGGGTGATAGCTTATCACTTTGCCTTCTTTATTCAGTCTCCCCCTCATCCCTCTGACAGCTGTCAGTCTGTTCCATGTATATATGCCTTATAAGCCATCTATTTTGTTCAATAGATTCTACATATAGGTGACTTATGGTATTTTTTAAATGACTGGCTTATTTCACTTAGCATAAGATTCTCCAGGTTTATCTATGCTGTCCCTGAAGGTAAGAATCTCTTCTTTTTTACTTCTGTGTGGTATTCCTTTTGGTTAATGTACCACAACATTTTTATCCATTCATCCACCGATGGGCAGTGAGGCTGTTTTCAGATCTTAGTTATTGTACATACTTCTACAAAAATAAGAGTGAATATTTTTTTCAGTTTCTAGATTCTCAGAATATATTTTGAGAAGTTGAATCACTGGGTCTAAGGACACTCATTCTTAATTTTTTTTATTGTTGACGCTATTATAGATACACTCCATTTCACCCCTTTAACTCTCCTTCACCAAGCCACTGCCTGCCCTACCCCTTGCCCTTCACCACATAGTTTTCTATGTCCATGGGTTTTGCAAATAAGTTCTTTGGCTATTCTCTTCCAGTTCTACCCCAACCACTACTCTTTGAGGTTTATTAGTCTGTTTCATGTGACTTTGATCATTTTTTCACATGTCTGTTGGCCATCTATACATCCTCTTTGGAGAAGTGTCTATTCAAGTACCTTGACCATTTTTTAGTTGGACTGTTTGCCTTCCTGGTGTTTAGTTATAGAATTTTTTAATATATTTTGGAAACAAATACCTTATCAGCTGTATAATTGGAAAATATGTTCTCCCATACAATGAGCTCCCTTTTCATTTTTTTTGATTTATTTTGCCGTGCAGCTTTTAGTTTGATTTAGACCCATTAGTTTATTTTTTCTTTATTTTCCATTTTTAATTTTCTGAGGAAATATCATACAGTTTTCCACAGTAAATACACAAGTCTGCATTCTGACTAACAGTATACTAGGGTTCCTTTTTCTCCACATCCTCACCAGCACTTGTTTTTTAGTTTACTGATAGTAGCCATTTTGGAAGGTGTGAAGTGATATATCTTTGTGGTTTTTATATGCATTTCTTTGATACTTAGTGATGTTGAGGGTTTTTTATATGCTTAAGGGTCATCTGTATATTCAGGCCCTTTTCTGATTTTTAAATCAGATTGTTTATCTTCCTGTGGTTATGCAGTATACGTTTTTAATCTATTTTAGAAACTAAGCCCTTATCAGATATATAATTAGCTAAGATGGTGTCTCATACAGTGGGTTTCATTTTCAGTTTGATGATTTTTTTTTGCTGTTAATAAGCTTTTTAACTTGATGTAGTTCCATTGGTTTTTTATTTTATTTTGTTACCATTGTAGATGTATTGGCAAAAAATACCACTATATGAGATGTCTGAGATTTTACTGACTATGTTTTGTTCTAGGATTTATTTATCTAGTAGTTTTTGGTGAAATATTTAGGGTTATCTATATACAATATCATATAATTTGCTAGAAATGATAGTTTTACTTCTTTCTTTCAAAATTGGATGCTTTTTTATTTTTCCTATTTGTCTGATTGTTGCAGCTAGGACTTCTCATACTATGTTGAATAAAAGTTGTGAAAGTGAACATCCCTGTGTTTTTCCTGATTAGAAAGAGAACATTTTTAATTTTTGTCTCTTGAGTATGATGTTCGCTGTAGGTTTTTCAATATGGATTTATGATAAAATATGGTCCCCCTATTTTTACTTTGTTAAGAGTTTTTATCATAAGTGGTTCCTGGACCTTATCAAATGCTTATTCTGCATCTAATAATATGATGATATAATATTTATCTTTCATTTTATTAATATCATGTTTCACACTATTAATTTGCAAATATTGTACCAACCATTCAAACCCAGGATAAACCCCACTTGGTCATGGTGTATGATCTTTCTAATATATTTCTGGATCCAGTTAACTAATATTTTGTTTAACATTTTAGCATCTAATGTTCATTAAGGATATTGGCATATAATATTCTCTCATTGTGTGTTTATCTCATTTTGGAACTAGAATAATACTGGCCTCATATAAAAAGCTTAGAAATCTTCCTTCATCTTGAATTTTTTTAGAATAATTTTAAAAAGATAAGTTTTAGGTTTTCTTTGAATGATTAATAAAATTAGCTTGTGGAGTCATCTTTCCAAGACTCTTGTTTGCTGGGAGTAGTTGTTTACTTCTTCAGTTTCTTTAGCTGTTATCAGTCTGTTAGTATTTCTGTTTCTTCCTGACTCAATTTGGAAACATTAAATATTTTTAGAAATGTATGTATTATACCAAGGTTGTTCAATTTCTTGGAATATATTTGCTCATTGCATTTTTAACATTCATTTCTCTATATATAATATCAGTTATTGTTTTTCTCTCTAGTTTGTTTTTTAAGATAAAACCATAGTTTCATTTGTCATAATATTTTAATACTGAAGAAAACCTTGAGATATTTAATTCAAACAGTGTATGATACAGAGTATTATATAAATTTTTATTTTTTATTGTTGTTCTATTACAGTTGTCCCAAAATTTACCCATTGATCTTCCTTGTTCCAACAACCTTCTGCTCCCACAGTTATTCCCCACCATGTTGTCCATGTCAATTAGTCATTTATACTTGTGCTTTAACTAGGCCCTTCCCCTTCTTTCCTCCACTAACCAATTCTCCCACCCCCTCTAGTCTTCTGACAGTTTATTCCTTGTTTCAATGCCTTTGGATCTACTTTGTTAGTTTATTTATTTTGTTCATTAGTTACTATGGGGGGGGGGCTCTGTCCTCAGACCCCCTCCCATCCACCACGGATGAAAATAATACTACCAAGACATGATCTGCTTGGGGAGGAAAGGTGGCTAGCTTCTTCCATGGGAGAAAGGCCTGAGTACTTGCTTCAATGGCTTTTTATTAGGTTCATAATACACAGGGATACAGGTAAAGCTCATCAATCAATGTCATGCAGCAAGGATCAAACAATAGATAGCACTTCAGAGAAATCTGAGGGCTTAATATGAGTCAGTTTCTGTAAGGTAAGTGGGTTGCAAAAATGTTAGGAGACATATTCACTTCATGCCCGGATCCTTATCATATGGATGATAGCACTTTTAGCAAAGCGGACTTTACAGGATTTTACGAATTCTTTCTTATGACAGATCACTCCAGAACCTGCTCTAGCTGGCAGAGGGCTGCACTCCCCTCCCCGTCATAGATTCAGGCTTAAGTAGATTACAGCCAGGAAGCACTTCTCCCAGAGCTTCTCTCAGATGGAAAGGGGACTCGGGCTATGTCAAAATAGCCAGGGGATTTGAGGGGCCTTCACCCTCACTTTGCTGCAGCCCCCGAGTCCTTTCTTAATGGACACCCACAAGATCATGTCTGCTTGGGTTGCCTCTTCTCTGAGGGGTCGTACCTGTCATTGACTACTGACCAAGTGCTGGGGGCTAGAGATGGCAGAAGCAGTGCTCTTGCCAGTGAGATAAGCTTTCTTTCCTCAGTGGCCCACAGTACAGAAGTCACTCATTCAGCCTTAGCCACAGGGGGCAGTTACAACTCCTAAAACCAGACAGAGAAATTCCTAACAAGTTACTACTATAGGTGAGAGCATATGGTATTTGTCTTTCACTGCCTGGCTTACTTCACTTAGCATAAAGCTCTCCAATTCTATCCACACTGCTTGCTGTGAATGATAGGAGGTCCTGCTCTCTTTCTGTTGCATAGTGTAAATGTACTATGTTTTTTGATCCACTCATTTACAGATGGGCACTTATGCTGTTTCCAGCAATTGACTATTGTAAATTGTGCTGCTATAAACATTGGGGTGCATAGGTTCTTTTGAATTGGTGTTTCAGGGTTCTTAAAATATAATCACAACAGTGGAAATTCAGGGTTAAAAGGCAGTTCTATTTTCAATTTTTTGAGGAAGCTCCATACTGTTTTTCATGGTGGTTGCACCAGTCTACATTCCAACCAATGGTGTACAATTCCCTTTTCTCCACAACCTTGCCAGCACTTGTTTGTTGATTTACTTATGATTGCCAGTCTGACCAGTGTGCAGTGGTATCTCACTCTGGTTTTAATTCACATCTCTCTGATGGCTACTGATGTTGAGCATCCTTTTGTATGTCTCACAGCTCTGTATGTCCTCCTTGGGGAAGCATTTGTTCAGGTCCTTTGACCATTTATAAATTGGATTGTTTGTCTTCCTGGTGTAGTCATATGAGTTCCTTATATATTTGGACATCAAACTCTTGTCCGAGGTATCATTGGCAAATATATTTCCCCCATACAGTTGGTTTCCCTTTCATTTTGCTGATTTTTTCTTTAGCCATGCAGAAGCTTTTTAAATTGATGCAGTCCAATTTGTTTATTCTTCCCTTTATTTCCCTTAACCTAGAGAATGCTATCAGTGAAAATATTGCTATGTTGGTTATCTGAAATTTTATTGCCTATTTTTTACTCTAGAACTTTTATGGTGTTTTATGTTTAAACATAAGCTGAAGTTTTTTTTAAATCTATTTTCATTTTATTCTGTTGTATAGTGTAAGTTAGTGACCTAGTTTCTTTTTCTTTTCTTTTTTTCTTTTGCATGTACCATTCCAGATCTCCCAGCACCATTTGTTAGAGGCTATTTTTACTCCATGTTATGTTTCTGCTCACATTATCAAATATTAACTCACTATAGAAACATGGGTTTATTTCTGGATTCTCTATTCAGTTTCATTGATCTATGTGTCTTTTCTGATGCCAGTACAAGACTGTTTTGATTACAATGGACTTGTAGTATAATTTGATATCAGGTATTGTGGTCCCTCCTAAGTTGTACTTCTTTCTGAAGATTGCTGTAGCTATACAATGCCTTTTTTGTTCCTTATATACTTTTGAAATACTTGGGTTATATTTTTGAAGTATGCCATTGGTATTTTAATAGAGATTGCATTGAATATATAGAATGCTTTGTGTAGTGCAATCATTTTAACAATGTTGATTCTTCCAATCCAGGAACATGGTGTATACTTCTTTTTGTTTGTATGTTCTTTAATTTCTTTCTTCAGTGTTCTGTAGTTTTCTGAATACAGGTCTTTTGCTTCCTTGGTTAAGTTTATCTCTAAGTACTTTATTTTTTCTTGTTGCTATAGGAAATGGGATTTCTTTTCCCGTTTCTGATATTTCCATGTTGGTATAAAAAATTGCCTTTAGTTTCTGAATATTTACTGTGTATTCTGCTAATTTTCAAAATTCACTAATTAGTTTGAGTAGTTTTTAGTACAGACTATAGGGTTTTTATGTACACTATAAAGTTATTGGTAAATAATGACAGTTTTACTTCCTCCTTTCCAACTTGGATGACTTTTATTTCTTTTTCTTATCTGATTGCTGTGGTTCAAACTTCTAGTACTATGTTGGATAAAAGTGAAAGACAGGGACTCCTAGAGTCTCTTCAGGGCAGTTAGCCTTCCTAATCCTGTGGGGAAACTTTTAGTTTTGCTCATTGAATATTATGTTGTCTGTAGGTTTCTTTATATGAACTGTATTATATTGAGTTATGCTCCCTTTATTCCCACTTTACTGAGTGTTTTAACCAAATTTGGTGCTGTACTTTATCAAATGCACTTCAAATAGCTGTTGACATGATCATGTGATATTTTGTTTTTCATTTTGTTTATATGGTGCATTACATTTACAGATTTGCAAAAAGTATACATTCCTTGCATCTCGAGGATGAATCCCTTTGATCATGGTGTATGATTTTTTTTAATGTATTGCTGAATCCAGTTAACAAATACTTTGTTCAAGATTTTAGTATCTGTGTCTATTAGTGACATAAGCCTATAGCTTCTTTCCTTGGTGCATTTTTACATAGTTTTCAAATTAGTATAAAACTGGCCCATAAAAAGAGTTTGGTGGTCTTCCTTCTTTTTCAACTTTTGGGATATTTTGAGAAGAATAAGAGTTAACTCTTTCCTGAATATTTGGTGAAATTCACCTGTGAAGCTCTCTGCTCCACAGCATTTGTGTGCTTAGAGTTTTTTGATTACTACTTCAATTTCATGAATTGTTATTTGTATAATGAGGATTTTTCCTTCTTTATGCAGTTTTGGAAGTATATATATATGTATGTATATATATGTATGTATATATAAGTGTGTATATATATATTCAGGAGAGTTATTATATTTTTATTTGTGTTGGGGTATCAACAACAATTAATATTTCTACATAATTACTGGATCACTAAGAGGAAGGTTAGAGTGCTCCCATGGAAGAGAACAGCAGGGCTCAGGGGGTCACAATCCCCAGACAGACTTAACTCAGAGGGGAAGGGAAACTGCCCTGAAGAGATGCTGAGAGTAGCTAACATCTAGGACACCAAAGAGCAAGAAGGTGGTGCATGAGTTGCCCTTAATTGGTGCACCTCAAGGACAGCACATCTGGTGGACTGAAGGCATAGGCCTGGCTCAGAAGAGCAGTGGGGTCTTGGTAGAGAACAGAGGAACTGGGCTGGAGGCTGGGAAACTATGAAGAGTGAAGCTAAGACCTAGCACACATCCATGTAAAACCACTGAAAGGGAGAAAAACATAACCATTCTGCTTCAGCCTGCTGCATCCAGGAAGACCAGCAGAACCGGCTAGGCAAGTTTAAAGACAGCAGGAGTATTTTTTACCCAATCTTCTTCCTTCCTTTCTTTTTTTCTCCCACATGTGAGACAATAAAACCTGGAGCTGTGAAAGGACCAGAATCAGACCCAAAGAGGGGTCACACCAACAACTGAGACAATGAGACACATTTCACTTTGATATTCCAGAGAACTTCCAAGTTATTGATTATTTGTGTTATTATTATTTTTCATTATTTTTATATATTTATTTTATCAGTATTTTTTATTTATCTCTTTCTGTTTAGTTGTTTGTTTAATTACATTGTTTGAATGGTTTTCCTTGTTGTCTCTTTCATAGTGTATTTTTCATTTCACTTGTGTTCCAATAGCACAGGAGTCAAGGTCATGCACATCTTATTCTTGTTATTCAGATCATATAGATTCTGTCATATGGTTGTTGCTCCATTAATATTGTAAATAATTGATGTTCCATACAATTGTAAATACTACACAGCACTCCACCCCCAGAAATTACCTCACTTCATTGTTTCCAGAACTTTATTACTATTATGGTTAACTATTCTCTCACAGACTACACATATTTTGTATCATTTACTCTCACTATATCTCATAATTTGACCTCCCACTAGCTCATTGTTTTCTGGATACAACTCAAACTACTTTCCCCCATAATAAGAATCTTATCTTTTTTCTACCCTTTATAAAATATAGCTAGTTGGGTGAAATATCATGGTTAACACTATACATACCCAAAGGATCTCCAAACTCTTCTCTATGGGTTGATACTTTAAATATAAAATACAGTCACGCTGCGTTAATCCATTTTGCCATCCTTCTCCAACTCATCCCTCCAAAAACAAAAAAAGAGTATGTGGGAGCTGTAAAAACCTGTATACCTGCTGGAAGAGAGAACCCACCAACAAAGGACCCACCAACAAATAATAATGGAAGATGGTGAAGAAGTGAATGGAAGCCACGGTAACCTCCACACAGGACAAATCTGGAGTTACAACTAAATGGTGGAGAAATTACTCACAACAAACAACTGAACAATAGTGAGAGAGAAGCCTCAAAACCTCTTATAGACAGAAGAACCTGCTTCAATACAACCTGTCCGCATCTGCACAACAGAATACAAGACATGGTGAGTGGAGCGACCCTCAATTAAACATCTGGAGGGAAGGACCCACCAAACAAAGACTCACCCAACAACAATTAAAACCCAAAGACAAACAGAGAAAACTTAAATGACAGCCCAAGAGCACCAAGTTCAGAGGATCAAAGAGATTAAACCACTGAATCTCACAGGTCTCTTACCATAGAACTTCACACAATAAATCTGTGTAGTCAGAACAGATCAATTTCAGAAGCAGAGGCTAACAAGAAGAGTCTCACAAACAATTAGAAGACAAAGAAACAATCCCCAAATAAAAGGAAAGGAGGAAGCCTCAGAAAGAATGTTAAATGAAATAGAGTCAATTCAACTATCAGATATTGAGTTCACAGCAATGGTTATCAGGAAGCTCCATGAACTCACAGAGAATTCCCCAAAACTACAGGGAAACTACAATGAATTCACTGCAAACTACATCAACATGAAAAAGGAAATAAAAACTATCAACAAGGGCCAAGATGAAACAGAATACAATTGCTGAACTGCAGACCACAGTAGAAGGAATCAAAAGCAGGCTAGATGAAGCAGAGGATCAGAGCAGTGAGCTGGAGGACAAGGTAGAAAAAACCACCCAGAAAGAGCTAGAAAAGGGAAAGGGGCTCAGAAAAAATGAAGAGGTGTTAAGGGAACTTCAGGACAACATGAAACATAATATTATTCATATAATGGGGATACCAGAAGGAGAAAAATAGCAAGGGACAGAAAATGTGTTTGAAAAAGTAATGATAGAAAACTTGCATAATTTGAAGACAGAAAAATTTACACTAATCCAGGAAACATGGAATCCCAATCAAGAGGAACCCAAAGAAGCCTACTTCAAAACACATCACAATTAAAATGACAAAACTACAGACAAACAGAGAATCTTAAAGGCAGGAAGGGAGTAACATACAAGAGAGCCCCAGGAAAACTAGCAGCTGACTTTGCAATGGAAATGCTCTGAGCCAGAGGGAATTGTAAGGAATCTTCAAAGTAATGAAGACCAAAGGCCTACAACCAAGACTACTCTATTCAGCAAGGCTCTTAATTAAAATGGAAAGCCAAATAAGGAGTTTCCCAGAAAAATGAAACCTCAAATATAATATCTACTCCTAATGAGCTCTGAAAGAGATACTAAAGGAAAAAAAAGAAAGAGTGAGAAAGAGAGGAACACAGGTCTGAAAGAAATGACAATGGATAAGTACCTATAAATAACCTTAAATGTAAATAGATTAAATGCTCCAATAAAAAGACATAAAGAAGGTGAATGAATAAGAAATCATGACCTACACATATGCTGCCTGCAAGAGACCCATCTCAAAACAAAAGACCTACATATACTGAAAGTGAAGGCTTAAAAAAAGTACTCAAAGTAAATGGACAGGAATAAAAGGTGTGGTAGCAATATGTATATTGGACAAGATAGACTTAAAAATAAAAGAGCTATAAAAAAAGACCCAGAAAATCACTTCATAATACTCAAGGGAAGAATCCATCAATAAGACATAAATATTGTAAACATATATGTACTCAACATAGGAGCACCTAAATATGTAAAGATAATCTTGGAGGACTCCAAGACAGATATTGACAGCAGCACAATTATAGTAGGAGATTTTAACACCCCACTGTCAAAAATGGATAGATCTTCCAAACAAAATATCAACAAATATATTGTGGCATTGAACAATGCCCTTGATCTAATGGACTTAACTGATATATGTAGAACCTTTCATCCTAAAGAATCAAAATACACTTAAGTTTCAAATGCACATAAACATTTTCAAAAACAGAACACATGATAGGACAAAAAAGCCTTAACTAATTCAATAAATTTGAAATCACATCAAGTATTTTCTCTGGCTACAAGAGACTGAAACTAAAAACCAACCTCAAGGAAAAAATTCTAAAACACTTAAACTCACGGAGATTGAACAGCATGCTATTAAACAATGAATGAGTTAAAAATGAGATGAAGGAAAAAATCAAAATTTTCTGGAAACAAATGAACTCACAACAACCCAAAACTTATGGGACACAGCAAAGGCAGTCCTGAGGGGAAGTTCACAGGGATACAGGCCTACCTAAAAAAAGACAGAAACATTTCAAATAAACAACCTAACCCTACACCTAAAAGAACTGGAGGACAAAAAAGACAGCCAAGAGCAAGTAGATGGAAGAAAATAACCAAGATCAGAGTAGAATTAAGTGACACAGAGACTGAAAGAACAATTCTAAGGAGCAATAAATCCAGGATCTGGGTCTTTGAAAAAATAAACAATATAAAAAAGTCTTTAAGCTGACACATCAAGAAAAACAGAGAGAGGACCTAAATAAACACAATCAGAAATGAAAGAGGAGAGGTTCCAACTGATGCCATAGATATACAAAGGATTGTAAGAAATTACAATGAAAAACTATATGCCAACAAATTTGAAAACCTAGGTGAAATGGACATAATTCTAGAAAAATTATCTTCCAAAATTGAATGAAGAAGCAGAAAACCTGCCCAGACCAATTACAGCCGATGAAATTGAAGCAGTAATAATTAACTCCCAACACACAAAAGCCCTGGAGTAGATCAAAAGAGAATTTTATGAAGATTTTAAAGAAGAACTAACCCTCATTCTTCACAGATTATTTCAAAAAATCCAAGGTGGAAGACTTCTGAACTCTTTTTGTAAAGCCATGATCATCCTAATCCCAAAACCAGATAAAGACATAATAAAGAAAGGAAACTTCAGACCAATATCACTGATGAACATAGATGCTTAAATCCTCAACAAAACATTGGCAAATGGCATCCAGCAATACATTAAAAAGATCATACACCATAATCAATTGGGATTTATCCCAGGGGTGCACAGATGGTACAATATTCACAAATCAATAAACTTAATATATCACATAAACAAAAGGAAATACAAAATCACATGATCATAGCAATAGATGTGGAGAAAGCATTTGTTAACTTAGAGCACCCATTTATAATATAAACAATTAGCAAACTGGGAATAGAGGGAGAATTCCTCACCATAATAAAGGCCATATACAAAAAACCTACAGTCAACATCATAGTCAATGGGAAAAAACTTAGAGTTTTCTCACTAGGATCAGGAACAAGACAAGAATGTTCACTTTTACCATTTCTATTCAGCATAATGTTGGAAGTTCTAACCACAGCAATCAGATGAGAAAAAGAAATAAAAGTCATCCATATTTTAAAGGAGGAAGCATAACTGTCATTGTTTGTAGATGACATGATAGTGTACATAGAAAATCCTGTAGACTGCACTAAGCAATGATTGGAACACAGCTGAAGTAAAATAAGGAAATTTAAAATACAATATGAAAAGAGAATAGAGAAAACTAGTCAAACAATGCAATTAAATAAATAAAGAAAACTAAACACAAAGAAGGGAAATTTAAAATATTAATAAAATAAAAATAATGAAAATAATATTCATACAAATAAACAATAAAATGCCAATTCCTTGGGATAGCAGAGTAAAATTTGTCTCAGTTTCTCAGTTGTCGGAGTTAGCTTTGTGCTTGCTCCCTTTTTAGATCTGTCTCTGACCCTTTCTCAATTCCAGGTCTCATTGTCTCACTTGTTAGAGGAAGAAAGTAGAGAGGAAAGAAAAATAAGCCTCCTTCTGACTTTAAACCTGCTGAGAGATTTCTGCTGGTTTTCCTGGATGCCACAGGAAGAGGGGGGCTCAGTTTGGCTTTTCTCCCTTCCTATTGTTTTTTTGAGGATGTGAGGCAGGTCTGGGCTGCAATATTCACATTTGCCCAGCCTCCCACCCATGTCCTCCATGAGCTGCTGGCCCCTCTGGGTGAGTGGTTCAAATTACTTGCTGGGCTAATGGCTGGAGTCAGGCACAGGTGACAGGCTCCAATCAGCCTCCAGGGGAGTGGGTTGGTTCAGCTGCAGGGCCAGTGGTGCAAGCTAGCTGCTGCACTGAGAGTTCCTTACAAAGCCACAGGCTTTTTTTTTTTTTTTTTT